>JAAAKL020011440.1:0-13648 GCA_010016065.2 Carybdea cf. marsupialis auct. non (Linnaeus, 1758) | reverse complement strand
GTAGATGTTGTTTGACTGCTTTGCTTAGTCCACTTAATTTAGGGTGGTAGGTTATGACCATTGGAACTCCAACTTCCGTTAATGAGGTTGGGCTCTCAACTACCCCCTCTACCCTTTTCAATGCTTTTTCGGTTTGTGAATATATACTTATATAGATATAATTATAATATATATTATATAGATATTACCAGACGTTTTCCCGTAACTTTGGAAGCTCCATTGTACTTGTCTTGTCTCTTTTGAAATTATGAAGCGTTATTTAGAATCGAAATCTTCGTGAAGCATAAGGGAGCATTGCGTGTCTTTTATGAGCAATAATCTACAACCTTCACAGTTAGTTGTAACACCTTCTCTCCATTTTAGTCAGGCAAGATGACGACGATTCAGTCAAGCCATATAATCTCTATGCTGAGGAATTGGTAGTAAGGGTAGAATAAGAAGTGAAGGCATTTTAAAATCAGATATTAGTTATTCTTAAATTAGGGTCTGCTGGAACGGTTTGGTCAGGTATTTGCAGCATAGCCGATGCACGATTAGCAACTGAGTATCTGATATGTTTGTAACACGTAGATGGTAGGATATCAAGATACGTTCTACTCATCAACTTTTGGCAACAGTAATTTCCAGTCTGGTTCATTTTATTCAGGAACAGCTTAATTTTCCTAGCACCCATAATTGCCTTTCAACTTGCATGTATATGGAAATCAGAACTTAGATCTTGTATGCTGCTGTGACTGTAATGCTTCGTCACTGCAGTTTAATTTGAGTGTAATCACCTACCATTGAAGTGATTTTTTCCTGTCATTTTCATTGATGCCCGTGCTTTTTGTGGAACAGATGTCAGCTGATTAACACTGTGGCGTAATAGATTCTAGAGGAAGTAGACTGAACTGTTCTAATTTAGAGCTATGGTTCACAGTGACTTGCTAGAAAGACTGTTTCACGATTTGATCGATTTCTTGCAATTTTGTGCGCTTTTTGCAACTTATGATGCTACCATCTTGATTCCCCATGACACTCCCCAAACGGAGCTCAACCCACAAAAGAAAAGATGTTCAACAGCTATTGTCACCAAGACCCCATCTCCAGAGCAGCAAAGAACATATCAGGTTCAGACACATGGATCAAGCTATCAATGAAATCGACGGTTCTTGAAACCAAGAGACGTCATAATTACTGAACGCCCCAATATTGATGCATGCAAAGATGCTGAAGACCATCTCTCAGAGTTTCTCAGAATGATAAAATCATTTTGTGTTTTTTTGCTGGAGTATATTGAACCTTAGTGCTGCTTGCAATCGTACAAATTTTCGTCCAACGATCTGCGACGCCTTACACATTTTTATTAAATTAATATAGATTGTAAAAAAAATCAACGAACATGGTATTGATGTTACAAATAGGTCTTCGTTACATACATGCACACATGTATGTGTAGATGCGGTGCTGGCGGGGATCTAACCCAGGATCTCCCACACCATAAACGCCGACTTAACCACCGCACTGAATAGTACAATAGTTAAGTCGACAATCCAGAAAGTTGATCCCGAATTCTGACCACTACCAGCAATTTATTTTTCTATTTTTTTTGTTTCGCTATCAGCTTCATCAGTGCCATTTGCATATGTAAGTACTTCGGCTGATAGCAATGAAGCTGATAGCGAAACGGGGAAAAGTAGAAAATAAGTTGCCGGTTAGTGGTGGGAATTCAGGATCGACTGCCCAGATTGTCGACATAGCTGTTGTACTATTTAGTGCAGTGGTAACAATATGGCGCTCACGTTTCCTAGAAAGAGAGGTAAGTCAATAATATGAGAAATAGTAACGACCCAAAAGCAGATCCCTGTGGTACTCCAATGTTATGTATTGTTTTTGAGGAAAGGGTGACTCTTATGAGGCTTTGCTGGGGTCTTTCGCTCAGTTAGGGGCGTTTTTGACCTTGTGTATTGGGTACTTCAACCTGCATGAAATTCTTTTGATATGAAATTCTACGGTGTAGGAAACTCCGACTGTTTAATGTTTAATCTGTGCTGAGGACTCTTAACAAGACAAGAGAGCATTTTGACACCGGATTCAAAGGCAGGAACTTATGTTCTACTAACTGGGCTATGGTGAACCTGATGATAAAGTGATCTATTTCTCTAGTCGCCCCACATGAGATATCTGGTTTCCACCCTTGGGCTTCCACATCTAGTTCTTCTACTAATCCTCAACTTTTGTAGGGAATCATAAAGAAAAATATGCCACCAAAATTTTAGGGATACACTACGTATATTTAGGTATTGCGATATGAGAAACGCCCATATTTTCCTTGTTTTCCCTTCAATTTTCTCCTAGTTCGGCTGACCATGTGTACAACTTTACCAGCGCTTCTATCGACGTGTTTGAGGACTGTATAAGAGGCTGCAATCTGAAGGAAAATCTGTGATTTCCAAGAAGACCACGCGATTTCTGAATAATTTACATTCATAAAAATCAGTTACGCCACTCCATCTCTACGTATACGTATCGGAAGGGATGCTTAAAATGATACTGTGACTTTCCGGAAATCATTTGACGTACAAAGTTGACATCATTATGCAATGTATGTCGTACATTTCCACGTCCTCTCTTTTCTCCCCACGTCCGCCCCTCCCTCCCTCCCTCCCCTCATAAGAGAAAGGGTTGATGAAACCAAGAAAGTATACATAAACTAAGTGTTTCACGTGATCTAGCTCATTTTCATCGAGATTTTAGGAATGCTTTTACCCTTTTCGTCCAAGATTGTAGCTTTAACTAGATGTATTTTCCACCTGGCTTAATCTTGAGAAAATCAAGTACAAGGAAATTAATTACTGCTCAAACCCATACAGTAAAGTAGTCAGGTTAACCCTGAATTTAAAATGGTGTATAATCGAGGGTTCTAATTCCGTTGGTGATATACTTTCTACTTTTCTACTATCCCTTCAAACTTGTCATTCCGAATATCCTCTCTTCTCGAAAACACTTTGTATCTTTCAATGGACTTTGGACAGAATGATAGGCTGGAGTGGGGTCCTTCCATGGTTAGGTTACATGGGGCAGGGATATAGGTCTCAAAACGTTGCATAGAGCTTGATGTTGGTGTCTACTGATGGAGTATTTGGAGGCAATGTGTCGAATTTAGAAAACTAAAATATGTTATCATCGAGTTTACCTAGCGAGTTGGTAGAGCGCACTCTGCAAATGCATGGTTCACTGGTTCGAATCCTGTTGGTGACATACTTTTGTATTCCTTTAGTATCTTTTCAAACATATATGTTATTAATCGCCACCTCCCTGTGATTGTGCATTTGAGAATTGTAGACTACTTTTCATTGATTTCTTAGATGAGCGCACCAAGAATTCATCACAAGACTTCGGACTGTCACTTCTGTCATCCATCGCCGCAAGCCAAAGTGAACAGCAGGCACAGCTACAGTCGAAAATGCCCCTTCCGCGAGACCCACATGCAAGACCTTATTTTATGTTAAATGCTTCATCAAACCAAGCAACTGCGGACAAAAACACCGGATACCTAAGGAGAGAGTGGGATACTAAGGCAAATGGTTTTGTAAAATGGCGCTTGCCAGACAACAGTGGAATCCCACCAAAAGGAGAGGCTCACGTCAAGAGGGGAAGACGAGTTATCCAGAAGCAGGATGGGAACACGGAGGCGGTTGTTGACAAAGTTTTAGTTCCGGCTGGTGCTCAGTGCGTGAAAGACTCGGGATCGCTTTACTCGAAGTTTTGGTTAAAACCTGTTGTTCGGAGCAAAAAGAGTCAGTCAACAAACGCAGATAAATATGGGTTTAAAAAGTTTTATGCCTCAAAGGGGAAACCTGATCTGGTCAACTCTGTTGTATCGGAGGCTTATCAATACCCTCAGGTTTGTTACCATGTTCCGGCTCTGGGAGCGGAGAATGGAGGTGCTAGTCAGTTTTCTGTAGCCCATCATCATGGGTTTTCTGTGGTACGATCATCAGGCCACAGCGTTAGAGGGGGACATTCAGCTTCAGAGCCAATGAATTCTTATGATGATGGGATGAAAAATCGGATTGTTACACCAACGTCAGATTATTGGCCAGTATACCCTGTGGAAGATGGTATGGGAGCCAATGTATCTTCAGCTGGCATAAGACATAGGGAGGAGAAGGAAAGCCAAAACAAGATTTCTGTGGAAAGAGACAGTGAGATACATCGTCCTGGAGTAACGGAGCATAACACAAGGCCCAGTATATTAAAAAGCATGTTAAGGAAGGATAGAGCAAGTACTGAGGCCCCAACATCCTCGCCTTTAAAGGAGCTTCTGTCAAGAAGGAACAGTTACGATTTGCCATGTCAAATAGAAGTTGATTCCAAGGCCAATCGCAACTTAAAAGGTAGGGTAAGTGAATGGACGCAACAAAGGATATCAGATGCTAAGAGTTCTTTAGCATCTACAGTGAACAGAGACCGAAAGGATGCAGGTGTTGAGGATGCAGGTGTTGATGAAGGTGAGATGGGATCGTCGTATATGGACGTTAGAACCCAAGCGAGTGGAACACAACATATTGGAAAGAAAAGGATACGGTTTTTGGAAGATCAGTTAAAAGTCGAGGAGTTAGAAGTATTTGATGATGTTTACAAACGAGCAATGACATACCAACCCAGTAATGGTTGTTCAAAGTCCTACCCAAGAGACGATGAATGTGTCGGCTCTACTATTTCTGCTGACAGTCATAATGTGATTACTACAGAAGACGAGTGCAATTCCAGTAAAGAAGTTGCCGATTCCACGAGAAAATCGATCTCTCCTTCCTTTAATGAAAATCAGATTGATTTATCTTCTGTCCTAAATACAAACAGGGATCAGCAGTATCGCCTTGTGCCAGCCCTTTATCAGCTTGATAGCTCTGTTTGCAGCCCACCTTCACTTCAGAACCAAGCAGAAGTAATGTTGTTCTACTATAAAATACTAAGAAGCAATTCATTGGATAATGATAATGAAGAAGACAACAGCCCCGGTTGTATGGGCAAAGAGTCATTAATCCACCCTCGTGTAGGTACGGACGAGTGTTCACATGATGCCATGTCCCCTGCTGATGCTATTGGACCAGAAACGACAGAAAATGATGTATCGCAAGCCAAAGATCACCACATTTGCACACTGGCAATGGAAGGGAAAGCGTCTGTATTGAAGTCATCAAGCCAAACTTCCAATCTTAATTCACACGTACAAAGTGTAGTAGGCACGGAAGGTACTATCCAGTGTGCCGATGCAGCTTGTCAGACAGAAAATGGCGCAAGCAAACTAGGTGATGTACGAAGTCACTTCAAAGTTAGGGAGCAGAAGTCCAAGGCGTGCCAAACTAGCACATGGTCGGATACCGAGTTCCTCTTTGAATTTCCTCGTAAATTAGGAGAAACTACCAAGAAAGCGTGTACAGGGTGTTGCGAGCATACTGCTTCACGTATTTTTAACAACGAGGTGGCAGATACTGAAGGAGGCGATGCTGCGGAAGCGAGACCGCTGGACAATATCACTGGAAGTAGCGAATTGCAGTCCTTATTAAGAAGAAACAGAAGAGCAAGAAATTTTGAGATGAGGACAGCAGGCCATCCTCTAAGATGCTCACAGGGCCATGTTTGTAGATCGGCAGTTAAACTAAATCAGCCACATATTGTGCCTGGTTGTTTTAAGAGCATATCACCTAGCATGGATACGGCTTATTTAGAATCACCTGAAAACTGCCAGGTTTGTACAGCTAAGTGTGCTCATCGCCATGAGGAAAATAAAGCTTGCTTTGCAGAGCAGACGTCAGGGACAGTAAATGCATTGTACAGTGAACGAGGTATACCTGTTATTGACAGTCATTGTGGGTCAAGAGATCTGGGCTCTATTTCAGGGGAAAGTCCGTACTGGTGTCCAGGGAAAAGTGAAAGCTGTGCGCATCACAAGAGCAAACTGACAAAGGGATTAATGTACTGCGAAATTTGTTGCTTGTTATCAGATCGTAGCCAATTAGTGCCATCTGCGCATTTAAAGAATTTATCTCCTCCTGAAGAGCTATTGGTGAGGAGTAACAGAAACCAAGGCAACGTTGATCGAAATCTGCAGGTCAGACAGTGTGCCCACTACAACAAGGTGTTAAGTGAAGAGATTGTGTCCAAGCCATGTTGCCCTGCACAAGTACCTCAACTAGTTGAAGGTAAAGTATTTGACGAGACTGTAGCTGAGGGTAGGAAAGGGGCCACAAACAGCCCCATGTACTTTTGTACCAAGTGTTGCCTTGTATATGAGTCCCTAAGTGACTACGAGATACACTTTGAAACAAGTACTTCCTGCAGACGGGGCGGGAGAGTGACCCACCGATGTAGCACTGTGGAACGAGGTACATCTAACCAACACCAGGACAAAACGGCTAAAGTAGAATCGACTCATTTGAAAACATTGCTAGCAAGTTCGCCCAGCATGTCAACAAAAGAACCGAGACCACCGAACCATTTAGGGCCAAATAGAACTTGTGATCACTTTATAGTATCGAAGAAAACTTCAGAAGTCACTGGAAGTTCTGTAACAAGCAGTACTGTCGTGCAAAGTAAGGAATATAGGAACGATCTTGAAAGTATCGTTAGTTCACGATCAGATGATCATGTGAAGCGATTTAGTAAAATAGAAAGGGTACATGAGATATGCATTTGTACTGATGATTCTCGGTCGATTAGTGGGACCGAAAGTCATTGCAGTGGCTCTGAAGTAAAAGTAAGACTAGGTGACCCTTGTACGTCTAATAATGGGAAAATAATGGATCAAGCTAAAATTGTAAGCGATGGCACTGTAAAGGTATTAAATGAAGAGGTCGAGTCGTTGTCGTTGAAGATGGATGTGGAATCTCAACGTGATAATTGTTGCAATAGTAAGAATTCGGAAGCGACCACGACTTCACAGCAGCAAAGTCTTGTTGAAAAATCGGTAACTATTGGTGACTCTGTTGAGGTTACCGAAACCAATGTACCGCAGCAAGTAGCAAGTTGCCGAAAGCGTAAACTTTCTGTAGACGAGTCGGCGTTACTCGGAAGGTCGAAACGTATAACTTCGACAGTTGACCGAAGGGGATCATTATGCGACACGTCAGGATTGTCTGCCTCTTATGCGGAAGTTTCAGTAGGAACGCCTGGTGGTATTGGTCTTCATATACCACCTGTTGATAGGTGCCGTGCATTTGCATGCCAAAAGAAGCAAGACATCGCTTATGACTCAGCAAACAAGCCGCAAGTTGACGTCTTAGCGTCAAGTAAATGTTCCCATAAAACATTGAGAGAGAGCGCGACAGATTCACATACGCTGCGTTCTGACCAACCTCTCGCATCTCCAAAGATCAGCATGCAAGATAATAGGAAATATCGTACCTTAACAGAGGTTGAAATTGAAACAAGTTCCCTTGACGATCGGAGCTCGCAGTCTTTGTCACAATTGCAGCGGTTTGTGTCCGAGAACAGTCGCCCTTCTCAGAATTTTTGGAGGTGCACATCATGCCAAATCCTCTTTACCACCAAAGCAGAATACATGGAGCATCTGGACACCGGAGCTTGCCAGTCCTGTTTTGATGAACCAAGAAAGCAATCTACCACTGTGTTGAGTGGAAAAGCGAGGCTAGACGTTTCTAATGGCCCAAAGTATAAAGTTATACCAATCCTCCTTCCTGTCCCTGAATCCAACAAGTATTACATGGATGAGAGCACTCCAACGCAGTCAATTAACGATGCGCAGGAACTTGATAAGTGTGCGCGCATCGAACCCTTCGTGCGCTGTACAAGGTGTTCGGTGCTGTTCACCACGTACAAAGACTTGGAGTCACATGGGTGTAAGACAGATACGTGGGGGTGAAGTAGACACAAGAGAAGAAATTGATAATTAGCAGAGAAATAACGGAATTTGTTACATTGAAGATAGAAAGCATGATCACTAAAATAGGGAGATGGATGCTAGCAATTGCGGATAAGCGAAAAGAATAGGATATTAGGACCCCCTTGCACCGACTGCAGTGTACTGCCATGGGCTTGAAGAGTGGAGCACAAACCAATGGTGTTGCAGTTTACGATAGGCAGAGATCGGTGTTGTATAGGTGGTTTGCTCACAGAGACTCACAAAGATTTGTAGATTTAAATAACGTACGATAAGGAGATCGTCAGATGCCAATTGTTGAAAGATCGTTGAAGGTTGAAGTATGATCGACGTACGTTTGGAGAGAATTTATCTAATCCCCATGGGTGTAAAACACGTAGAAGATAAAGATAACAACAACAGATAGTATTTTATACAAAATACAAAATGCCTTGTACCCTTGAGTGGAAACTGTGGGAGATTTACGGCTTAGTGTGGGCAGTAATGTTATGAGGACGGTCTTGAAGTAAGGATGCTAACAATATTTGATACCGTGGATTCATTTGATAACAGCAACATTTATGAAGGCATCTTTTCAGAAAGGAAGAAAAACAACACGTTAACCTCATCAAGTAGTGACCATAAAACGGAGCCTTGTACAACACCGTCTGTATCGAAACGGTACATCTGCGGAATCAAAACATGCAACCTGCTGTTTTGGATGAGGTAAATCTATTCCTTACGTACACATGGTTTCGAATAGTTTATTGTAGAGATACGTGTAAATATATGTGAATAGATTCGTGTTTAAGTTAAGACTGATCTCCATTAGGCGACTTATTTAGGGCTCGCCGTCGGTGATCACAGCTTAAGCGCCAGCGCTCCCTTTGCTTTCTCTGACCTGCTTCTCTAGCTTTTGAGCGCTAAAATTCATATCTACAAATTGACATAACTGACAGGGAAGAAAATCTTGTGATATTGTTGTACTTGTTAAAAGCTGATTAAACAAATTTTAGCTGAGAAACAACTATGGGTGAAAGTACTCCAGAATGCTTCCTCGTAGACCTACTTGTTGGGTGAAAATTATTTAAGTAAGCTGTGAAGGGCGTCCACTGGTAACTGATAGAGACATTGTGTCTTCGGGCGAAAACTCGCGGGCTATGTTATTGTATCTGCCTAGAAGGACATCCTGGTAGTTGCTATCCATAGTACAGATACTGTAAATTGCCGATTAAGCGGCCAGTACTCCAATAAGCGCCCATGCTCAAATAGGCGCCCAGTTTGGGGAAAATATTTCTCACTAGCGCCCAGGTCCGAATACGCACCCAGGTCCGAATACGCACCCAGGTCCGAATATGCGCCCAGGTCCGAATACGCGCACAGGTCGGAATAATCTCCCAGTTCGAATAAGTGCACAGTTCTGAATAATCTCCCAGTTCGAATAAGATGCTGTATATTTAGGTATCTGTTTTTCCTTTTCTCATAAACAACCCAGGTCCGAATACGCGCTTAGGGCGCTTAATCGCTAATATAAGGTATGGTATGTGGATTCTTACTGGTGAATTTGAGGAGCTTCATCACTTCACCCGTATTTTTTGGCATGAGAATATTTCGTCTAACTTTAAGAGATGTTTGCTTTTGGACCTTCCGTTGTGCTAATTATTTTCAGATGTTTCTATTCCCATATGGGCTAAACAACGAAAATGACGTCAGTATTCGCTGACGAGCGCCAGCAAGTTCAAACATGTTGAACTCTCTGGCGAGCGTTGGCGCTTGTAGCGAAGAGATATTAACTACCACAAGGAGCGTTGGCGCCTGCAGCGAAGAGATATTAGCTACTACAAGGAGCATGTGCGCTTACACGCTGTGATCGCGGGCGGCCACTCGGCCAAGGAGCGTTTAATAGAGATCAGCCGTTAGAGTTATTGCCCTACGCACCTAGAAGCAAAGAGTTTGAAATTATGGAAAGAGTGGAATCATGTGGATGGTAGAGGGTAATCTGTTGGAAGGGATGGCATATTGTAGGAAGAAAAGTTTCACTGCTGTAAGGAGTGGAAATATTGTAGATGGATTGACTTCAGCGCAAGAGAGAATGCTATATTGTAAATGGACGTTGGTTGTCATCTAACTCCTCAGATTGGATTATCAGTTAACGGTAACTTGTGTGGTCTTAAAAACACGAACGCCACCTTCTGGGTTTTGTCGGGCAGTCTCATTCCAACACTCTCGATATAAAACTAGGGTTGAGAATCGAGTGTCCACGATGTGAAGTCTCTCCGTGAGAATCTGCCTGACAATTGCAATTGATTAGGTCATCAGATAGTGTTTCGCTTCTTAAAATGACAAGCGTCTTCTTACATTTTACGGGAAGTCCTTTTAAATTTTTCCTTGCAACCTCATTCGTTTATTAAGTTGATGAAGTCGTTGGACCGATGTAATGTTTTCACATCGTTCAATGTTAAGTTGTCACTCTGCGACGGGGTATCAACATAACATCTATTGTAAAAGAGGATAAATTATTTATTGTTTAACACTATTTCTCTTGAGGCGGGAGGAAATATTTGTGCCCGTTTCATTAAATCTGTTCGAACTTCGGCGTGGGTTGTGGAAAGTAAAGCTTTTACTATTTGACCATGTTTTGCTCTCCTGTTATTTTCCTTCGAATAAAGGTATATTCTGTAAGTAGATTGTAGGAATTCATTTGTTTATGTGAAGTACTTCATAAACAAAATAATCGTAAGGTCTGTATTTGTCTCTATTTACAAATAGCTTTACCTCAACCGTTAAAACTAACTGGTTTTAATAGGGTTTTTGAACATTTTCTCGTGACACTATTCCAATTTTCAATTGCAGATTTTAAAGTGATTTGATATCCTTTTTATTACATGAAAATCGCTTTTTGGTGACAGACATTAAGTCTATGTCACACGGTTTCAGCTCGCAAACATTTGAGAACGGAAAATGGAGGGCAATTGTTTGCGAGAGGGCTTCAAAACATCCTCCTCCCGGTACAATAACGTTAAATTAAAGGAGCCAGTACTATGATTTTTATGATTATTTGTGATATAACGGATCCTTAGTCATTTTTAAGGGTTAAGGTATATTAATATTTTCTAGCTAAGATATGTAAAGAATTTGTACTTCAGGAGGAAACTGAACATTTTTTTCAGTGTATGAAATTTAACTTGAGAGGTTTCTCGGAAACTCGTTTGATATTTTATCAATTTTATGCTATGGGGTTGTTTCATCAATGATGCTTGTCAAGCTGGAAGTAGACACTATTTGAAGCTTTTTGTGATTGGTTATGCTGTAACGTGTGCTATTGTGAGTGGATTTAATGTGCCCTCAATCGGCCTATTTCGCCGGAGCGGGTGTGTCCAGGGATCTTTCAAAGCAATTTCAAGAAATAAGTTATTGGAAGTACTTGCCAAAATGTGAAGATGTCAGGGTGAATAAATTTGTTCACGCCCGAAGAGTAAATGAAAATGCACATTGTTTGTCGACTCCGCCCCGTGGTATGTCGCTAATTCATGCACAGTTGTGGCATAGCGGTATAGTGTCAGACTCACAATCGGAGGGCCGTGAGTTCGAACCAACCCTGAGCTTGCCTGCCATGATCCCGGAGGTACTGTGCTCTGTCATCTGCTTTCGTGAATTGGGAAAACTATGTTTCGAGAGATAGGTCAGAGAGGGGACTGCAAGCATAAGGAGCATGAATAACATAAAGGGGGAAAGTAACCCCGTTCCTAGCAGTGGCTTCGGCCCTCAGCAGGCTGAAGTTAAAAATAAAAGGAAACTAAGAATTGCCTGCAGTTTTATGTTACGAAGGAGATAGCTTCCATATGCAGCCCATTTAGCCCTGTCAACGTAAGGATTAGATTCTCCGTTGAGATGGGGTTCACTTAAGGTTGGGGGTCTGAGTGGATGAATTTGAAGGGGGATACATGATGAGGGGTAGCCGAGTAATAGGTTTTACTTTGATAGCGGTTGAAAGCTTTAACGTCTTGTATTGACCCTGGCCACTGGACACACGCATCCCATGCTAGCGAAAGCAGTGAGACGAAACTGAAAAAACACTTGATATGAAAAATTCATTTGTTTGGAGGGCCTAACCTTGTTACAATGTGCCACTCCGTACTGTTCCTGACAATTGGATGCAAGATATTTGTTCCTTTGGTCTGTGTAGGAAATATAAGAAAGTTGGGATTGCCTTGTTGTTTAGCGGTAATTCCAACACTACGTAATGGCAGGGTTGTAGTAACTTGGTTTTCAAACAGGGCCCTATAACAATTAGAGAGAGGGGGGGGGGGGTATGTAAACTTTAGTTCTCTTTACATAAACCGTAAAATTTCTCGGTCAGAAACTTTTACTGGGGATGTTTTATGTGACGTCTTTCTGTTGCGTTACTTTGGAATGTTATAACGGTCCGTTGCTAGTAGAAGGTATCTTCAACCGGTACTTATTGATATTAAAAGATCATTTAACCCACCAGCAACCGGAATAAATTTAACCCTCATATTCTGACAGATATGAAATAATAGTTGCGTGCGAAAACTTTCACCGTAGTTTGCCAGATTCGTTAGATTTAATATGCGTTTAAATAAGTGCTAGAGGCCAGGGGAACACACAAAACCGTTAGCTAAAGCTCGGAGTCTGATTCAAGTCCGCTACGGAGATCTATCGTTCCATACTTTTTGAGCGACACCTTTAGATGATGTAAGAATAATATGAATTGGTTGAATTCGACGGGAAATTGTATCATGTGAACGGATTCGTTCACCTTTGTGTGGAGAAAGAAGGGTTTTCATTTGGCATATTCCGTTAAACTTCAGTCCATTGCAAGCCTGTTTCAGCACTAATATCAATCAATGTAGGCGTGCCGGACGGGAAATCGAGAAAAAAATGTCCAAAATACCAAATTCAAATTTTCCCCAATATTTCAGATCTAAAATTCGGTCACTCAATCAGCTCCCTCATTCCTAACAGAAACGTTTTTAAGAGTTTAGAAGGGGCACCGTCGTCAAAATCTATGATTTCCTCCACATTCAGTCAACATCCTTCGCAAGAGGCGAGTTTGGTAGTTAAGTGGAGAGCACGATGATGATTCTAGTGGACTTCTCTACTTTTTGGCAAGGATCCATTGTAGTATCTGTTTTTATAAGATGACCAAGCACGTTATGGGGAGCTGACTTATTGGGCCGTGGAGCTGGTAGCCCATATTGACAGGCATTATTTACATTCCCGAACCACCCTTTTATTATTACTTGACCAGTCATTTTTATGTACATTGAGGGTCCAGTATCAAATCGACTGTTCATCAAGGGCCTCGTACTAAGATTATTAATATATGGAGAAAACTATGACGTCACGATTTTGTGACGTCATCACTTTCCCTCCGCATTGTTACGCGTCTCTTCAAAATAGGAGAGACGCTTTTGAATAACAACTCGAATCATTGACGAAACATGGTGAAAACACGTCAGGACCCTTCGGTTATCATTCTCGTTTCCTTTTAATACTGCTCCCAATGACGCGAATTTTACCCGCTGTAAACCTCACTTTCTTTCCTTGACTAAGTTTGGGTTTTTCTGTAGCTACGGTGTCTGTAGTTTCTGTATATGTGTAAGTATTTCAAGCCGTTTTTGGGAAGAAGACGCTAAAGTTTAAGAGGCGTCGATGTTTTCTACAGTGTGGCCAGATTGATTTTGTTATTCGTGGCGCAAATCTAAATACCAGACCTGCAGTGTACATAGTATTAAAACTAAAGGCGTTTGAATTTCAAAA
>JAAAKL020011439.1:2417-13649 GCA_010016065.2 Carybdea cf. marsupialis auct. non (Linnaeus, 1758) | reverse complement strand
GATAGACAGAATTTGAAAAGCAGGAATTTCGGAAAGTGGCTCATTGAAATTATTTTTTTGTATATAAGGCTCATCTCTCTGAAGGGGAAAAAGACACTAGTTGCAGAACTAGTAAACTAGATAAGATCGTTAACTCTAAAAACAGGTTTAAATTAGTAAGCCAGCCCAAGAAATATTTTGAAAAAAGGTAATTCCTGGATTATGTCTACAGCATTAAGTAGAGTCAAACTTAAAGTAGCTTTCAATTTCTGTATTGGTAAGATAGGTAGGATTATAACAAATCATATATAAAAAAAATGGTAAAAGAGCTTTTAAAATTATCATACATGATATCTTTAATTAACAGAGTGTCAAAATTCAGTGTTTGATTCACTTGAACATGGAATTTTCATATAATGGGATCCAAGGATATTTTGTTATCTCTTTCTTACAATGTTATTCATTATTACTTCCAACAATTGTGCAAGTAGAGGTCTTTTCCCCTTCAAAGAGATGAACCTTATATACAAAAAAAAGTCAATGAACCACATTCAAAAACTGTTGTTTTTCAACTTCTGTCTATCCAACATTTAACTAGGACAAGCCTCAGACATAAAATATGTAGTATAATTAACCTAAAGTGCCCAAATAAGGTGTCCTTTCTGTGGTATAAGCAAACTATAGTGCCCAAATAGGGTCTTCTGTTTGTAGCATAAGCAAGCTATAGTGCCCAAATATAGTGCCCGTCAGAGTATAGGAAAACTTTAGTGCCCAAATGAGGTGTCCTCGTAGGACTTTTGTGTCCCTACTACTTCTATTGAGGGGAAAAACGTCATTTCTCATTTATGAATGATAAAACATTACCAACAAAATAAACTTAAATTGAAGTACTTTCAACTTTTGTTGCCAAAAGGAAGGGCTTCCTGGGCCAAGGCATTAACTCTGGAAAAAACCTGAAGCCAGCAAAATTTTACTCTATTTATCGAAAATCTTGACTACAGCAAAATCTTGACTACAGCAATAATCTGAAAACAAATAAAATAAAATAAAAAGAAGAATCATACCTTTGCACCTGAAGCCTTGTTTAACCATACCATAAAGCATGGTGCCACAGTGATCACAAAATGTTGGCCCAGCATACGTACTTTCGCTCCATTTATGTTTAACATGCTCCACCTACATGGCAGGTACACATAAAGGGAAGAAAAAGAAGATAGTAAGTAACATGCAAACAGAGACAGGGTCTACAAGCTCGTTAATTTGTATGAATATTACCAAAGTTATCCTCATGTTCTGCTGTCATCTGAAATCTTAGTATATTTAGCTAATTCATTTTAGAAAAGATGATTTTTTATTACACTCATATTTTTGCATTTCTATGCAAGCAAATAGCTTTTCCTTCTAGATGTAAGTACTTTGCGCCTTACAAAAGTGCACCTACTTCATTGGTCATCAAAATTACCTGAGAAGAAAAAAGGCTAACAAAACAACTTTTGCTATTCCTTTGCTACTAGAGTTAATAGAGGAAAATAAGGTTATCAAGAATCAAAACTGTAGCAAAACTGACAATGAAAAATTTAGAAAATTTAGTAAAGTAATCTTATTTATTAGTGTGTTATTTCAAAATACAGCTGTAATTTGTTACTGACACAATAGAGTGCAATAAAAGCCAGAAAATGTGACCAGTATCAGTTCAAATGTGATCTTTCAGGAATAGTGTAGATAATTGGTTTATGTATGTATTGGGCTTACACTTGTAGTGGGTTTACACATGTAATGTCTTTACAGAAGTAATGGGTTTACATATATAATTGATGTCAATATGTGATATTTAATATTGAAAGATGTGTGTATATGCCTATTGATCAGATCTTATTCCTAGCCACTATTTTAGCTCACAAACAAGGATTTTTGTTTTTTCTCTCGTTGCACTCTAAGCAATAAAGCACATTCCTTGAGCAGTTCAAATAATTCCTACTATCGAAAGTGTAGGATGTAGTCAAATGATGATATACAAAACAAGTTTCACTCCCAGCTTTATCATAATAAATGAATATGATCGTCTGTTATTATGCACAAGATGATTTCCAATAACATTTGCTTTACTTTTTCTTTGCAGGCAGTTGAAATCGATCAGCTTGTCAAGCGCTGGCAAATTAAGACAATTTACAAATGACACATTGACTGACATATTATTTTTCTCAAGTCCAATGTATTGCCAGGTAATCTTAATGAGAACTTATAAAGGTTAACCTGGTTTCCTGTTGGAAGGCTTGTTTGTTGGTAATATGTTACTTACTGCTATGAGGCATACCCGCAAAATAATTGTGTGCTTATTTTGGATAAGTGTATCCGACCTTTGCCCATCTGGTGCCGTGGCAACACCCTGGGAAGTAATGGCTCCTGTCATCAGGTTATCGTTATAAAGTTAAACCTATAGCAATACGTGTACATACCATGGATTCTAACTTAAATCTGCTTATTAGGTTTTGTCTATTCTTTCGAGTGTTTTGGAATGTTGATTATGCTCTTTGGGATGAGATTTCAGTGTTACAATTTCATATGCATGTTTACTATATGATTACGTCAACCAATAGACGAACCTTAAAGCACTACTTTTGAAGATCACATATGTGATGTTGACTACCTTTTTACTGTAACTACTGTGGTCTTGATAAAAGGCATGGGTCAGCTTTTTAAATGCATGCTTAGTTGTGCAGGCTATGCCCTCCCGTCAAACGTGACCCCACGAGCCCTGAACCCCCCTTGGTCCTGTCTGTATGTCCGAATAGTATCGCTTGCCCAGAATTTCCATGTGGCTAGATCCAGGTAGATATTGGAAACTTGAAAGCTTCAGAATAATGCCAATCTTTTTAATTAGAAGAAAAAAATTTGATTTTTGACGTAGGAAAAGTGCTGTAAAACGTAGAACAGGGATAATAGTTGTAAGGCAAACATTCTCATATTATATACCAAAGGTAGGAAAAGGACGCTGCGCGCCTTAATATTTCTCATGACAAGGCTTGTATTTTGTTAGTTAGTTCACAACTGTGATCCATTGAGCAGCATGTAAAATATATCACTTGACGGGGCGTCAATATAAAGTAAACAACGGCCAAAGTGAAAGAAGAAAATAAAGAATGATTTTACTAGTCCTTACAACCAAACTTAGTGACTTCGTTTCTTCGTTTGAATAGAGAGCGGAGTAGCTTTTACAATTTCAGACTTAGCAGGTCGCTACTACTGCCGATAAATACACTACACAAAGAGCGAATTTTAGACTGTAACAGTGACTCTAAGGGGCTAGTGCACTCACAGATGAATGAGGGGTCAGTAAAAGACAAGATGCGAGAGTATTACTATTATTATGAAATGTATTATGAAATCATTAAAACATAAAATTGGTTGTACTAGTTTAAATTATCAGTAATATTGTTGCTAACAGTTTATATTAACTGATCTTTTTCTTGATATTGAAATATTCAAAGATTGCTACAAACTCTTCACATGTAATTGCACTTTCCTTCATTTTTCTATTGTTCCCAAGTGAAAATTATAAATCCCATGAAACATAGAAGCAGACGTTAGCTGTTCATTAGCCACATTTAAGTTATAGATTATTGTTGCCTCTATATTATATCCATCTGTCTGTTTCTTCTTTTAGTTTTAACTCCCAATCATCCTTTACTTAACCTTTTCGCCCCTCAATTTTGTTTCAGGCAATAAGCGACACCGTTGTAAACGAAATGAATCGTCTTCTATTGCTTTTCAAGAGCAGAAACCCAAATTTCAAGGGGAATGTTTCTGTGTGTGGTCATAGTTTAGGTACGTACAGAAGCCTAAAATTATTATTTGACATATGCCCCTCGACACTCTTACATATCAGACAATGGATGTCAGGTGCGACTTCTAATCTTGTTATGAACATCAAATCCCATTAAAAACTGAGCATTGGCAACCTTTTGAAATATGAGGGAAAATTAAACACAAAACGTGATGGAACCAAGCATTGCATTGTTTTAGTTCATTATCCAAGGGTATTAACCACCATATTTACGTTAAGCTTTCAAAGGACCAAGCGCCCTAAGAAAACAAGGTAAATAATACCAATGAAAATTTAATGATTGAGTTATAATTTCAAATACTTATTGTGAGTCGCTACTTACCAGAACGCATGCAGATAGGTGAACTAGGTGACTCTTGACGTAATTACTATATTGTGTTGCAATGTTAAACTCTTAGATTCTGATTTTTGTTCAGAGGATTCCCATTTACAGTTGAATCGGGTGAAACCTGATCGACTTTATGGACGTTGCCGAACTGATGTGATTTTTAGTTGTGAATCGTAGTGTAGATCAGAATGCATGAAGCACTGGCATGAAGAGTGATATCTGATTGGAGTGTGTTCGGCCGAGTATTATCGTAGCCGGGGAACAGTTTTTCTTACAGCCTTGTCTAAATATATTGTGCTATCGATATTGATCAAATACTCTTCTTCCGATACTGATCTTGTAAACTGTAAAGGGGTTCATTTGCTAGTATGCCCTCCATTATTCCTCTTTGGAGGACATCATGCAAAACCTAATGCAGATCTCTTATCTCTTCGGAAACGGAAAACAGGATCATGTTTAAAAGTGTTTTGACCTAATATCGATTTACATTGCGACCTTGTGTGTGTGTGTGTGCGCGCGCGCGCGCGCGCGCGTGTGTGTGTGTGTGTGTGTGTGTGTGTGTCTCGCTCCCTGTACCCTGACTACAGTGTTTTGTTGAAGTGAAAGGATCAATTGGCCGATCTACTAGTGGTGGAGATCCTTTTCAACACCGCAACTAGCACTTTTCCATCTATGTTGAATTTTTCATTTTGCGTGATTTTCTATTTCTTCAATTGACCACATGTTTCAAAGACATCTTCCTTCCAGTTCGACCTCATTATTTTACTTCCCAGTCTCTCTGCCTTCTACATACTTCCCATCACACAACATGTCACAGTTGAGAAATTAATAACACGGATAACTTTAATTTTCTGCCCAATATTTATTCATAAGTGCATACTGTGGAATTGCACAAGTGCTTGTCGTAAATGTTTGACTGTGGTTGTTTGGCTTAATAAATATAAATTGATGAAGAGTTGTCTTCTGGTATTTCTATTGCTAAATGTTTGACTGTGTATAGTATGTTGCCTTATCCTCTTCATTTGTTCCTCTCCCTTCTTAGGTACATGCATTCTCTTCGACATCTTAGCACATCAGGTAAGCTAAAGCTATAAGAAGCCTGTATTGTTTTCGACGTAAACTTGCCAGATAAACAACTGACTGGCTAGAGATAGGGCTCTCCAAAAATATGTGTAAATACAGGAGAGACTGCTAGCGGTCGTCACTGTTTTGTGGTTGTATCAACACTGTGTCTATTATCATTACCTGTTTTTTCCAGCATAGTTTTGTTTTCGACCGAATAGCTTTAAATTGAATTCTCCGACGTTGTTAGTGATCTTACCTTGCTCATAAATCTTGTAAACATTGCCTCCAAATGTTCACCCTTATTAAATCCTCGGGTAGACCCCAGGATGCGTAATTGAACTTTTGGTAGAATACTCGTCAGTCAACTTCAATTGGGATGCCTTGGAAGGAGGTAATTCTCCAATGTTATATCAGCCTCAATGATTACAGATGTCACAGCTTTTGAGTAGAAATTTGTCAGTATAATGCAGAACCACAACAGAGTAGGAGATTGTTGGCCAGGTGCGCTAGAAAGACACAGTTTAACAAAATTCCCTTTCATCTTCAAGGATTGAAATGAGCAAATTTTTGTTTTACCGATAATTGTCATTATATCAATTTACCGAGTCACCGGCCCCCAAGATGCGCTGTCATTAAATTGGTAAGCGGGTTGGGAATCTGCCAGACCCCATAACCAAGCAGCCTCAGGGAAATATTTAAATAGCCATTGCGGACCTATGTAGCACTGAATCAATTATTAAGGGGATCAGCAGCTAAACAGAAATACATGTAAAACTGAAGACCGGATATCTTGCTGAATAGTCGATCTAAGGTAGAACTATCAAATTCGAAAAGCCCCTGGCGAATTTTTTAATATGTTAAAAAGTGGTCCCTTTGGTATCATGACTTGTTTTCATTCGTCTTACGTTTGCCTTGGTTAAGTCGACGGTCCTTGTTTTGTACTAGCGATCAAATCATCATTTGAAAAGATTGCTACGAAATGTTTCAAGAGACATCTTGAGTCAATTCAACGTTAACAGACACGCCTTCCAATGCAAAAAACACCAACTTTTCAAGTACAGATTGAAAATCATTGTTCTAAAAGGCTTTGACCGCCAGGTCTTTACTGTACCTGGTTTATCAAACCTCACTTCATGGGCTGAAACGTCAAAATATTTTACTTCAAGTTGATATGTTACGTTTATGTGCATTTACTTCTTTCATGCCTTTCATGCCTTTCATGTATAACAACCTTTGTGAAATAGCCTTATTTACGTTCTGGATCATAACACGCCTAGTGTAAATGTTTAGGAACTTCAATTGTTTGAATCAATATACTGTCCAATACTTCATGCTGTAGAATATTTGACCGAAAGTATTGCAAGTTGCTGCATGCCTATTTTAGCTACTATCGAGTAGGAAAATATTATTTCAACCTCTTGATTTTCATACGTGGTTGTTGTTACCCATGTGGGAGCCGCTTTGATGATCTTTAATTCCCAATGTCGTAGGTTTAGCTGCTTTCAGAATTATTTCAAAATAATGAGCTCTCCATGTGATTTCCACCTGAAAATTGTGTACCATTTTATTTGACAATTACAGAGACTCTAGAGGGTACCAAAATAAGTTGACACTACTATATGGATGGCTCTAATTTTCTTTACAGAATAAACCTTCGGAAACGGGTTCTGACTAGTTTCTGTGTCTTATGTAACATTGTATAATATACCTCTAGTTTAATGACCATGAGATTCTCGTCTATGCCTTTTCCACGTTGTGTTGTGTGGACGCATATGATTGTGTACTTTCGGATTTGAGCTTTCAGCACAAAACTTACTTTTTGAATGCTGAATTTCTGATAAATATTCAGGATGCCGTGAACGATTACTTCCGCAAAGCCCAGTATTTCGTCATGTTAACGGTTCAAAGTATGTAACTGTAAGTATGCGAGGTAGTTGCAAAGAGAGATGTGGCCAGGGCTTTCTGTGTGACCCAGAGAAACGAGTTAATTTGAGTTGAAGGAGCATATATTAGTTATTTGCACTTATGAACATGAATAGTTTCTTTTGTTTTGGGTCATAAAATGCCTTTCCATTCATGGAGCTCTTTTTAGACACCAGATCCAAAATATGTAAGTGTCGTAAGAAAGAAAGGAAGGTATAATTTGGCTAACAGTATGAGCTTAGTCCGCCACTTGATGGACGACACCCTAATTCGAATTACCAGTGAACTAATAAGCAAGTGCCTTGAAGTGGATGCCATAGATAGCCTTCTGTCACCCCTTTTCTTATTTCCAATGACTGAATGGCCATGGAAACTGGCACAAATGAAAACGTCGACTGGTATCAAGACATTTTGTAAGCTAACTTTTGATTTCGAGTTGTTTAAGACACATTTAACCGTTGCATTTGTATTCAAATCAGTTGAAAATCAGTACACCAAATTTTGTTCGTCTTAATATTAAGTAAAATGCGTTGCGTCGCTTTCGCAGTAGTGAAGTGTAGATGGCGATTAATTTGCCGTCACAGCCTTCATAAATTTGTGTACATGCTTACGCAAATATTTTTTTGGAGTACGGTCACATTTTTTCAAGGGTACCTTCCCGATTATGCCATAAACACTGTTACTGCAAAGTTGGAAACTCCCGCTTTTTAGTTTAACCTGCAGGAATTCATTTAGTCTTAACAATAGCTGATTATAGACGCCGATAATTATGTCATAGATGCACATGGGTTAAATAACCATGGATCATTTCAGGTGAACATAAAAGAGTGAAGAGAAACTGGTTTAGGGCTCTGGTTCCTTATTCTAGCTTCCCACCCCTTCGGCGGCATCAGCAAAAAATATCTTGTTTACCTAACATAATGTTTATTAGTATACATCCATAGGTAAATTTGAATGTGGTCGTGACGCACGGCCATTAACGAGTGTCGGTACCCAACAGCCTATAGCAAACAAATCTAGTTTGTCGAAGCCTGCATCTTATGAATGTTGTCCCTGATGTTGTTTTGTCTACTCATCCTGACAGGGCAATAAACAAGATCCTGATGATGACTATGGGGAAAATGACTTTGAAGAGGTGGTAGAGGAACCTGTGGACGCATCCTCACAAATATTACAAAAGTATGACTGTTATGAACGTTTGTTGTAAAGTGTTTACTTTATTCAAATTGCTTCAAGTATAATTATGTTTCATTGGTCTTAAAATCGGTTTTACTCGACGCCAAGAGACGCTGCCATTAAAATATAGACCGGTTGTTCGTTTCACCATATACCACCTGAAGTAGCCAACAGATGCGTGCCACGAAATGGTAATAAAAGGAGGCGCCGTTTAGAGAGTAGTTTGAATAAAAGTAAATATTTCTTGGTATGCAAAAGTGTAGAAGCAGACAGGGAGGGTGATTTCACATTCCAATATTTCCCGTAGCCTCGGTTACCAGCTACCCAAAGCAAGGTTGGCTTTGTTCAAAAATGTCGCACATGCCTACGAAAAAACTAGCTCTAATTTATGTACTAGAAGAACCCTTTTATTCTGATTGGAAACTGAGAAGAGTTTCTAAATATACTGTCATATACATGTGAAAGGTGTAATTCCACGTAACAATATCTGCAGACTGAGTTCAGCTAGGTATCATATACTATAGATATCTATCGTCAAGAAAGCAAGGCTTCGTTTTTATGTATTTAAGGACCTACAGGACTCAGTCTCCCAGTCTGTCAAGTATCTTTTTGAAGACGCCCTGTAATTATTTGGCCGGAGTTATAAAGATAAGCTTTTAAAGCTTTTTTTTTTGAGACTTTAAGTCAATGTCTTATCAGAGACGGATATGTTTACATTCCGTGTTGCTGTAGTGTCTTGCGGTGCTGTAAACAAAGACAAGTTTTAAGATATGCATTTCGTGAACTGAGGGATTGGAGGTCGCAGACACCAGTTCCTCAGAGCTAGGTGGCCGTTTTGGTAGCCAGTATTTCCACCTTCTCATAGGTTAGATGTTATTGTTGAAAATCCTTACTTACACCTTACACAAAAAACTAGTGGAATAAAAAGGAAACACTTTAGTAATATTTGC
Organism: Carybdea cf. marsupialis auct. non (Linnaeus, 1758); assembly: GCA_010016065.2. NCBI lineage: Eukaryota > Metazoa > Cnidaria > Cubozoa > Carybdeida > Carybdeidae > Carybdea > Carybdea cf. marsupialis auct. non (Linnaeus, 1758). The sequence continues at coordinate 4,384 of JAAAKL020011439.1, read as the reverse complement.
ACATTAGAAACGTCAGTGTTATTCATGATATTCTTTACCATGCTCCTTAATCCTAGTGAACCAATCAATGACTTGACAGTCAGTTCAACCTTAGACGAGGATAAATCAGGAGTTTCTGATGCCGCTGATGGAGCTGAAAGACAGCTGCCAGACATTGAGACAGTTTTGACCAAACTTAGTCTGACAAACCTATCTGGAAAGTTCCGAGAGGAGCAAATTGACACCGACACATTGGTAAGTACGTTTTTGCCACCACCATTTTGTATTTATTCATAAAAATGGGTAATCGTGAATTGTGTATAAATCAAAACTGAAACATGTAGAAAAGTACGGAAAACATTCAGGCACAGAGATGTATGACAATACGTTAAAAGGTACACAAAAAGGAATGCAGACTAAAGCATAAAGGTAATGGTACGCAGACAAAATAAAGTATGTAAGAGTTTGCGTCCAAGGGCGAACGAATAGGCAGGCAAAGAGGTGTTCTGTCACGAGATACTGACAATTGGGAAAATAGAATAAGGTAAAATGTTACAGGCTGGTTGATGCAGTAAAAGTAGTTAAGGATTTGTCATTGAATAAGAAGACCGGAGGATAAGAAGTGTAGAAGTGTATCATTGTTTCGATGTTCATAATAGGAACCGTTCAAATAATGACCGTTTGAGGCAGTGGGGTCGACTTTAAGACCTATTTTTAAAAGTATCTCTAGACGCACAAACAGGGCACATGTTTTTCGTAGAACGAGGCAATTGATGCAGCCCTGCATTACTTAACAAACTTTTGGTAACTTCAATCGATGGTGTCTTCTTATTGAGTATCCCGAACAAGTATAAATCGTGATCGAAAGCTTTTTGTACATAAAGTAGAGGCGATGTAGGGGGGCAAAGGTGGATTTTGAGGGATTCGGGGCACTACTAGCGTATCAATTTTGAGGGACCATGTAACGTCATGCGGTTGAGGTGGCATCTTGCAGCGCGTGGGCTTGTGAGGTGATGTCTACCAATCAGTGGGTGTAGTTTCCAACTTTCTATTTGTATCTGCAAAGCTTATCTGCACAGATGCATTTGTATCTTTTCGTGATATTCAGTCGCAGGGCCTATAGTGGTAGTGGGCCCTTTAGAGTTGCTAGGACTTGTGCCATGGCCCAGGTGCTCCCTCCCCGGTACCAGCACCACTGGCTCAAGGGGAGCATTTTGTAAGAAGTTACTTAATAGATTTATCTCGTTTATTCATTTTAAAGGAGTGGTTTGAGTTCTGTCTATGTAAAACATTTTGAATTAAACAGTTTGATTTAAGACTTCAGCTGACCTTTGAATAAATGCTATTCAAACAACAGGAGTTATATGCAAGTTTTTTTGCGCTTACAATTTCATCTTTCTTACGGATTTAGATGCTGTGCACTGAGGCAGATATTAAAGATCTGGGTATCCCGATGGGCCCAAGGAAGAAATTATTAAGCTTTGTAAGAGAGCAGCTAGCCCAGCAGGTACGTACGTCTGATTTCTTCATCGTCTTGCTAATCTAAACGTCATGCCTGGCCATTCCGTTTGCTTGCAGATACTTGCAGATAAGTCAATCTAGACTATGTAACAACATTCGGTAGCGATGGAGAGTTTTAAAGTAAAATGACGTCAATGCTCGAGACACGTTCCACCTACCATGTGAATTAGCTAGTCGATTAAAACATAGTGTGCCGGTGTTATAGTACAGCATAAGTATGTATTTCTAGTGATATCACATGTGCATCTAGTAGTTAGGCAATACATCTAGCAATTGGGCAATACATTTATTAGTTGGGAGTTGGGCAATGAATCTAGTTGGGAATGCATCTAGCAGTTGGGCAATACTTCTAGTAGTTGGGCAATATATTTTGTAGTTGGGCAATACTTCTAGTAGTTGGGCAATACATCTAGCAGTTGGGCAATACTTCTAGTAGTTGGGCAATACATTTAGTAGTTGGGCAATAC
>JAAAKL020011438.1:0-13649 GCA_010016065.2 Carybdea cf. marsupialis auct. non (Linnaeus, 1758) | reverse complement strand
AATCCCGGTGGTGACATTTTCACTTTTCACTAGTGTCTCTTCTAACTTGCTATCTTCAAATCCTCTCTTCTATATAAGAACGGTTTCTAGTGAATAGAATGAAACTTTCTCTTCTTTACCGAGGTTACTGAATAGGTAAACTGCTACTAAGTAGGTAAGTAAGACGCTAACTACAATTCTCAAAATACGGGCGGCGTTTAGTAGTGCGAAGCCTTGGTTGGAAGCAATGCGATAGTCGCCTATTAGGGAATCGAAATCGTCCTGTTGTTACTTGGTAGGATGATGTCTCCACGAAATGCTAGGGGCTACTTGCAGTATACGTTTTTATGTATCATATTACATGTTCTGTAATTACATGGTTATTGTCCAGGAGAATAGAGCTGTGGACTACCACAGATACAACTGTAGTACACGAAAGAAACTGTAAGTCTGATGGTGTTTGAGAAGTTAAACTATCAGATTGTTCTAAAATAAGCGAGAGAATTGCAGTGTTTACTTTCTATGCCTTCAATCTTTTGTTGTTGCAAATTGATTACTGAGATAGTAAAGCGTTAGGTGGATTTTAGGGACTTTGCATCCTTCAAGAGGAAAGCCTTTGATGTTGTTTTGAGCGAAAAGCCCCCAAAAGAGTGTAGTGCCACAACTGATGAGACATACACTGATGTATAATTTTTAACTAACAAAGGTTTTTTCCAAAATAGCGTGACCGTTTTATTATCTCTATTTTATTTATTGCTTGTACTCAGTTAATTGTCAGTTTATGCGGAGGAAAAGTGATGACATCAAAATTTAAAAGTTTTGGAAACAGTAAGATTTGACTCCAGATAAGTGAAGGCAACCCTGGAATAGGCTGTTTTACAAAATACCGCACCTGTAGTGTATATAGTGTTTTTAAACTTGACGCATTTGAATTTCAAATATCTCTGGTCAAAATTTTGTTAATATTCCTTGATTCCTTAAGTTTTTTGTATAATTCAAACATTTTCAAAATCGTGACGTCACACTTCCTCTCTGCATTGTTGTTGAAAAAGTTAATTTACTAGATTTTCGTATGCGTTTCGTAAGATGAAGGGATGAACTCTGGAATATTTGATGACACTGTACTTATTTTACGCATCAGTAATTACACTGCGCCTTCTCAGCCAATTGGTATTTATTTTCAACGTATTGAAATATGTAACGCCGTCTTTAATCATGACTTGTCTACTAGGGTCGACGCTCGATCTTGAAAGACTGTTGTGCCATTGCTGATAACACAGTGCTGCCACCAGAAACAGTTGTACCACCATTTACTGTCCTTCAAGGATCACCAGGTTTGTCAGTTTACCGTTTTCTTATCTCAAAAATAACAGAGTGATGTAGGTGGAAAATTGCATTCATTATCAGCTGTGATTTTGCAAAGAAACCTTGTGATGCTACCGAGCTGATCTAGGTAAAGCTAGATTTTTCTAAAATTATAAAATTTCATTGCTTCTAAATAAATTGCTCTTAGTATGGAATTTGTTTTTTCGACAATATGCTGACTGTGCGACCCATACAATATGGTAGTATGTAATATAGATTAATGTTACCTTGGAAACCTTGAAAATTAACACGAAATTCCACGAAAATTGTTGACGACAGAGACAAGTTTCGTTTCTCTTTTGTTAAACGCTTATTTCAAATTGATGCTTTCATCACTTAAAATTTGTTACCTTAAATGTTCAGTTAGTCTGGTCCGTCAGTTAGATCAGAAGTTTAGAATCTGACAGTGTAAAGTACCAAAAGGTCGCCAAGTTAAGGGCGTGCAACTTGTATTTTCGTTGGAAAACTACCAAAAATTTTGCACCACGTTAAGTTGTACTACGTGATTTATCCTTCATGTAGCTACGTACTAAGTGTTTGAGGCTCTTAAGTACTGGGAGGTGAGTTTATCTCGGTCGGTAGAGATTCGGTCTAGAAATCAGAAGGTTGTTGACATACGATAAATAAAATATCCAATATAATAAAACCATCCAAACATCTTGCAGCAAAGCAAGTTGCATTTCTCCGACCGATACATGTATTGATCTATCCTTAATATAGTGACAGTGATATAGTGATATATGCTACGTTTCTCAGGCTGTTTACTACCAGGTGATGAATTTTGCCCTGTCTGTAGAGAGCTGGTCTAGCAAGCAGAAGATTAATGGGTTTCGAGCTAGGGAAGCCCAAGAGAACAAGTAAGTAGAGTAAGAGGCAAGACGGCAGCCTACCCTGCCCCACTGTTCTGTGACCAAGGGCACATGACTATTTACCACGTCATATCCTTAGGTTCTTTAGCGCACGGGGATTCTTTGTACCATGGGATCACGTGATACCAGAATGTGCCTGTGAAGAAAAAAGATAACTGAGAAGCTTAGGTCGGTACTTAGGGAGAGGGTATTGATTAGTGGCGCATTGTGTTAAGTTTTTTATTCCAGGATCCATAACACCAAAAAAACCAACACCGGCAAAAACGTCATTCTTTGGATTGAATATGTTAATTTTGAAGTGAAAGTGAAACGAAAGATCTCGTCAATAATTCATATGTCACATTCCGAAAGATCGATGGTTCAGTGCTAAACGGTTGCCGTGGCCACTGTATCACTAATAGAAGTACTGCTACTGATACTGATGATGATGATAGTAATTATGATGATGATCGTTGTGATAGTAGTGAAAAAGAAGATCAAGAAGGGGAAGGATCTTATTATTTACATACGGATGGCATTGAAATTTGATATTATTTTTTTATCCGCTTTATTTCATCTAAGTGACGGGCGACAACCGTGAGAATGTAAACAACAGAATCAAAAGGATAAAAGGCCTTAAAGTTAAAAGATATTATTATCATTATTATTTTTATTATCATTGTTGTTGTTGTTTTGCCCGCTCTTTGTAGTTATTATTACGCCGTAAAAAGGACCACTTGTTTTCTGTTTAAAGCGAAAGCTGTCGCAGAACTACCCGAATGTACACAAGAGAATATGGCGGAAATGACGAAGAGTTACTACCAACACTTCATTCCTGTCATTGCGCCGACCAAAGTCGATAAATAGCTATAAAATGGTACCATCAAGTCAGCATAAACCGTGCATAAAGAAGAATAGCGGAAACAACAATGTCAAGCTAGAGGACAACTGAATGGGCTATTCACTGTTATTGGAGAGCATTCTATGCCATTTTACCGCAGATTTTATTATTGCATTTCGAGCTCGACTGTAAGATCATCATCAAGTCTCTGCCGCAAACAGTGACCTGCAAAGGTAAAAGACCGGAATATGAAACTTTTGCATGAAACAGGTCACACTATTTATTGTCGATGACTGAAGCCTCACGTATTTGAAGGTGTGAAGTTAAAGGTGGACACGTGATTATAGGTTGTCGTTTATGTTAAGGTATAGTTATGAAATATAACGACTTCAATTAAAAATTTATTGGAAATTATTGTTTCAATTCATGCTCTTCTGTCCCCCTTCTTAAAAGCCTATGTCAATATAACGATAAGGGTGTGCTGGGCGTTAACTCTCAACTACTGTTGCAGTTTTTGGGACAAGCACACTAAAGATTTTGATTGTTGGATGTGTGCTTTCTAACGAAACAGGTGCTAGTTGACCTTAAGTTCTTATTCCTCAAGTATCCCGGAAAAAATTAATGATGAAGTATAAACAACTACTAAAAATATCAACGGGCGACTTTTTCAATTTCGTTGAACAGTTATGGAGCAATTCCTATCTTTCAACTGTTTATCATCGAAGGTAGTTATTAATTATTTCTGTTTGAGTTTTAGAAGTATAATTGTACGGAGGCAGCAAAAACATAGCACCACGTATCGTACTACGATGCACACACGTTAAAAGGACACTAACCTCCGTGTCAAGGACACTAACCTCCGTGTCAAGGACACTAACCTCCGTGTCAAGGACACTAACCTCAGTGCCAGACTTTTATTCCTTTTGGAAACTGCTAAATCCAGAGAACAACATCATAAAACGCAAAATTCTAATATTCCTCTCGCTTTTGCTAATAGCTGTAGGATCGATTGCTTTGTCAGCTATATTGCGAGCTATATTTCAAGCAGACTTCATTTCATGATTTGATAATCTATTTTCGGCAGCTGCAAGTGGACGTGTTCCATAGTCCGCTTTTTTATTGCAATTTATTCTAGGGCAAGGGAGTCAACTGATGATACCTACCAAAGCAATGAAGCCGCGTACTTGGCCCATTTAATTTGTTCAGGTTTCCTTGTTTCTTTTTCTTTTTTTTTCTCCATGTTTAGGGGGACCTTTCCTAGGGACGCAAAATCACCTTGTTTAATTCTTTCAAGAATGATATTAACAAATGCCATGAACTTGAAAATGAGTGAGGTCAAATCTATTAAAAAGGCACGAGAGCAGGACAGCGATTAAAAAATTGACAAAAGGCAACTCCACGGCATGTTCAGGAGTTTCCATTGACCTTCTTTGTTGACCGGAAGAGACAGTAGTAACAATGATGCAGATTCTGAAAATTATCTGGAAAGAGGACGAGATCCATCTGATGATGATTGCTCTACAAAAATGAAGAAACGGTTTCTGTTGAAAATAACCCTGTGACGGTCATTTCTCAAACTCACACGATCAAGACTTCATTAACGCTATCGATCAAAACTGTAATTTTTAAGTTGCTGTTCGAATTTTTCCTTAAGGGAGGTTGGGGGGTAGGGAGAGGAGAGCAACTCAAGAGCGTAAACAGTTGTTAAGAGTTTAATAAACAATTGTTAGGTCGTGATCTTGTGAGTTGGAGAGTTGGCTTCCCTACACCATCAAGGTCCAGCGAAATTCGTCAGCATCAAGCTTCACGAGTTGTTTAGATAGAATTTTAGTGAACGACGGTTTTGCTGACATTTTTCAGAGATACTTTCGCGTATACTCGAGTTATGTCATGGTTCGCAGAGCATAACTTTCGCAAAAATGAAATACGGGGATTGAAACACTATTTCATGCTCTTTTTTCATACTTAAATTTAGTTATGAATGCTCTGTGCAGGACGTATACCAATGAACCCACCGTAAGGGAAGAATAGCTATTTATGGATAAGTGTTTTTTTAGGCTTTCTTTGGACATGCAAGTTGTTTTCACCTTAAAGTTAATAATTCAATAAATGGGGAAAAATTGACGTTTATGGAAGGAACAACTTAGGCGATTCGAGAAAGTTTACGAAATTTCGCGGGCGGAAAATTCAAAGCCAGATACTTTCGCGAATGGCTTAAAATTGCGAAAATTTCTCGACTTTATGCCCACGAAAGTTTCTGCCTTTATGTCAGTGTAGAACCTAAGCTAGCGGCACAAGGTTGCCTATAAATGGCACAAGGCTTCCATGCCTTTCAGGAAAAAACTGCGTTCATTGGAAACATATAACCAGGGAATTCTTCTCCTACACACGAAATATCTGTTTTGTAGCTCTGAAAATGCCGAGACAATACGGACACAAGAAATGACGAATAATTATAATACATCGTATATAAAAACTGTATCCGTGCTAAGCAGGAATCTGCAACAAATCTTTTCTCGAAATATTACACAAACAGTTCCTTTCCATTATCTAGTCATGCATTAACCGAGTCTGAGGTACGGTATGTACAATATCGAGTAAATGAGTCGAATATAAAATTTTGACGTGTTGACATTTACCAATATAAATGACATAGTCATGGGCGTCACGGCTTATTAAATACGCAAATTTACAGATAACATAAATACTGCTATACGAAACTACGGCCCAATTACGACCTTGAATCTGGATGCGCTTAGCTTAATGTGGTGATTAAAGTTCAAGAATGACAAGACTTTTACTTCAGTTTGATTTTGCACTTAATGAAATATAAGTCCTTAGATAAAGCTCGAACATTCTGATTATCAACACGTTTAGTGCGGAGCTATGAACATCATAAGCCTGGTTCACTTTAAATCATACGGGAGAATACCTGCAACTAACTAACTAACTACGACCCCATCTCCAACTAAATTATTCATCAATTTGTGAAGGTTGCCGACAGTAAGAGCATGACCCATTTGATTGTGTGAATGATTTGCTAAAATTAGATGGCTAAGATCACGTGATGGTTCCTGACAATTGCTCGGGTTAGGGCTTGTGTTCCTATCAAATAATACGCGAAAATACGGCCAAAAAAAGTTGAAAGGGGTTCCCCACAGCTACCAAAGGTGATCGGCGACAGACGTAGTCATTGTAAAGACGTGTTCCAATAAATTTAATAGACTACGTCAGCCTGGGTCTTCTTTACGCTTCAATGGAAACCAGTCTTCAAGCTTATCCTCTAAGGAATAAACAAACATCATTGAAGTAAGGCATACAATGCCACCTTTCAAGCACTGGTGATGATAGTGAATCTTTAGACCATAGACAGCGACGAGACGAAAAGCTTTGTGAACCTTGGCTGGAGTATTATAGGAAGAACTAACTAAGTCAATATGCCCGTAAATCCAACCTTCAGTTTCTTTAACCTAATAGCTGATCTCCTAATCGTCACCACGGCCTTATTCCTAAAAGCTTAGAAATTACATTTAGCACATGGAAAATTTGGAATCAAAAGAAAGGAAAGAGCTCGTGTAGTTTGCTTCTCTAAAATTACCATTATTAAGCTCAACTAATCTAAAACCCTGACGTCTGAATCTGGCCTGGGGTATAAATTCCATTGTGGCTGTTTACAAATAGTACACATAGGCACCAAAATCGAGATAAACTATTACAAAGCCTAATTTACCATGAAGATAATACGTAATAGTACTGTAATTTTTATCAATTGTCCATCTTCATGATCTTTCTATGGCTACTGCATTTCGATTGAAAATTGATGTCACAAAATTCACGTAAAATATCACGCGAATACATTTACACGAACGTTTACGTATAGGGGAATAGTGACAAGGGGGGTGGAGGCGGTGCAACAGTGGGAGGCGGTCCTATATCAAAATCAATGTCTTCAAATTCAAAGTCTGCAAAGCATGCCTCTGGAGGGGGTGGCGGAAGGGAAGCGGATGATGCTGAACTCCCCCGGTGTGGTCGTGTGACAATAGGAGCTTCGTCATCTGTCGTCGATAATGGTAATGTAAATTGAAGGGATGACGAATATTCGCCTGAAGGATTCAGATTGGCTTCGTCGCCTAAAAACGACATCGGCGGAGGTGGTGGTGGGACTGATGGAGGTGGCGTTGACGGTGGTATGCGACCACTTCCAAAGCTCGTCGTACTGCCGCTTCTTGGCTTCTTACTTCGATCAATTGGGGGTGGTGGTGGTATGAAGTTCGGGGGCCCTTTATCAATTTCTACAATCAAATTATTATCTAAAGATGTTCTGGCAGCCCCAAGTTCGATTAGACCTGTTGCTGTATCGACTTCATGTGAAGTTCTTCTAACAAATTGTTCAATTTCTCCTTCTGTGAGGGGTTGCGGGGAAGTATTTAACGTTTCGTGGATTGTCTCGTTATCTTCGATTGGTGGTGGAGGTGGAAGATCTCGAGGGGGAGAGACACGGTTAGCTCTTGAGACCTTCCGACGCCGATCAATAGGAGATGCGCGCACAGAATGGTTCGAAAACTCCGTGGGTGGTGGTGGTACAGCTATTGGTATTGCTGATGGCGGTGACACTCTTCCTTGGCCCGAAGGAGACGACGACAGTACACTGCGCAACAGTTCAAGTGATGATTTGGTACTAGATAAATGACGCTCAGGACTAGTACTCAGGGGTCTCCCGTTGCTGATATCAATCGGATCAGACACAAATTCTGGAGGTGGAGGCGGGGTTACTACCGCATGGTAGCTCTTAGCGTCTAAAGGCTCTTCTTTTTTATCACTAACAAATGTAGACGAAGGCTCTTCTGGTGGTAATGGTGGTGGGCAGGAAGGTGGCGGTGGTATGCTTATTTCGAAAGGTAATGTCCAACTATCTCCTGCTACGTGCTCTCCACTCAGTGAAGTATGTTTTTCTGCCTGATTCTCCTTCACTACTCCCGAACTAAATGTAACCGAATGATTCTCGTGTTTGGCTAGAGGGCTCGTTCTTTTCTTTAGTATCGATACTGGCTTAATCGACGGTGACTCTCGGCCGGCATATGACTTAGACAATGCGGACGCGTGCATTAAAGAACAAACTTCAGCACTTGCTGAAGAAGCAGACGAAGATGATCTGTCTCTGAGATCTTCTGGTAATGATGTAGCCTTGATGGCAACAAAACCACTACCTCCAACAATTATCGCTTCACTTTGAGTGTCGCTCTCGTCTTTCCAACTCGTACACTTTGCAGACCAGTCTTCGTAAGGGCGTCCATTGCTGTCTTCCGAGGTATTTTGAAGACCACCTAAATCAGAGCGGGCCCTCAAAGCCCTTTCTCCTGTTGAGATAAGTCTTCTTCTCCCTGGCGAATCTCTTTGATTAACTGGAGATGCTACTCCGAACGGCACTGCGTATCCTGATTCATCAACTTTCACAGACGAGTTATCTGCCACAGCGGTACCTGTTGAGTTGATGCCTTTACGGGGTGAAGTCTCCGTGGTTTTTACAGTATCTTTACTTACGTCAACGACATCAGTTTCTAAAGTTACCAGTGCCTTACTCTCCTTAAAAACGGAAACACTACCATCTCTACTACTTGCGTCTTCTCCTACTTCATTTTCTACAACAGCAGCCTTCTCATGAGTATTAATTGTTGCCGGCACTACGTTATTACTTTCTTCTTTCTCTTCGTTCTTCGTTAATATGGGTTTTATTATTGATGAATACAACGAGCCACTATCAGTTCTACTTCTGAAATTTTCTAAATCACCACCACTTGATTTTCCATTATATTTTGCCATTATTGTCTTGTAAAGGGAATTCCCCTTTTCTGTAACATCAGTATTGTTTTCAGGTTCCTCCCTTACTCCCCTATTGTCATTTTCAAAGCCTGAAATTAGGGATTCAACTGCATTTGTTTCCTTTGATTTTGTTTTCAGTGACTGACTCTCAGCTGTCACATTATCTTGTAAATAGTCCTTTTTCTGCAGAGTTACTAACCAGGTTCCTTGAGCTTGCGCATTTTGTGGCAACGAGTCTTTCCGCTTTGGCTTTATCGGTTTTGGCTTTACCGGAGGTGGAGGAGCACTTGATTTTGCTGGTATCGCGGGCTTAACAACATCAGCACCGTTTCCGTCATGATTCGTGCGATGGTGGGCAGGAACATCCAACTCATCTACTTCGTACCTAGTCAGAGTGCTTGCCCGCCTAGGTGGCGGAGGTGGAGGCGTTTTCTTTCTGTCTAAAGCAGCGTTATTATTGACAGTAAGATCTAACCTTGTTACTTCTCCATCATGCACACCAACAGAGAAGGGTCCTGAAGGTATTTGGGAGTTCTTGTCTCTTGCTTCCGATACAGAACCAAACAGTTCCTTCTTTTTGATCATCGATGGCGCTACACAATGTGAATCTTCACTATTTTCCTCAAAGACGTCATTCATCATCATATCCCTTTTATCATTGCTTGACGTAGTGTGCGTCGGAACCTTTGTTATCGCTAAATCTGTTGCGCTCACTTCTTTAAGTCCTGGTTCACTACTTTGTGAAATAACACTCTTTTTCCTTTTCAACACAACGGCCTCAAAACTTTTCTTCAGTTCGTCCTGATCAACTGGTGGCGGTATACCACCGAAAGAGGCGCCTCTGCTCTCCTTCCTTTGTCGAACCTGTCAAATGAATAGTGCTCAAGATATTAATACATTTTCTGTTTTATCATATTTTAAACAACAGAGGAAATGTTTAGGTGCAATTCTATTGAAAACCTAAATATGCCACGACGTGATCCACTTCGGATTTTACACCATGCGCAAGTGGTTATCAGCTTTCTCTCATAGTACACATGTCAACATGAGATGGGGTAAATGCAATTTCGTCGTTACGATTCGTCAATCGATGATAAGTAACAACGCAAATTGGTGTAAAACGGAGGTGAATGGTGTCAGACTTAAAACCCAACCATCTATCTTTAAGCACTTTCTAACTTCTGTTAATTGGTACAAGAACTGATCTCTGATACGGGGACGTGCAACCCATGTACGGGCGACACTATATATCACTTTCGGTAAAATTAATAAGGAGGTAACACACAATTGCACGAGGGGTGCTTTGCCACCAACAATTTCTGAACGGGCTCCACAGGTCATTAACTGCGATGGGAATGTATTCTAACTTTATATATGCCACCAGATCCTTTGGCAGACAATTGAGGGATGAAGTTTATGTTACCGTAAACAATAAACAGACGTCGCTGGTAAACAAACCAATTTCGGTAAAAGTAACTAAGACTTAACTTAATATTGACGACGAATAAATGAAACAATGACCACGTCTTGTTGTTACTTCATAATTTTCGAAATGTCCAACCCTGACCAGGTTCTATGAAATTTCTACGATTACTCTTGAGCATGACGAACAGTGCTATCCTACCTCAATTTCTTTCTCTTTCTTAGCATGTTCCTCTGATTTTGCCTTCGTTCTCGCAAGGTCTTCTTTTGCAGTCTGTTAAAGATTAAACTCTCATTACTTCTGAGAAAAGGCAATCAGACACACAATTGAACCGGAAAGGAAGAGAAAATATTTCAATTACTTTCATTCGGAAAATTTAATCAAGCTATTAACATTTGAAGAACGTCTATGGTATACTTTCAGTTTATATTTGAATTATCATTTAATATAGATATTGGCTCCGATGCTTTGTAGGCCAAGAGATTAAAATCTGCCTATCACCTGTTACTGATATGATTACACTTACTGCATACAACTTCTTTATTTTGTAAAACAGCTTAATTGAACTAGCAACACTACTAACCTTCAAATACTAACCAAAACGAATAATTAGATTACTAGGGCGAATTCATGCTCACAAGGATCGACAAAAATAAATCACATATACAGATGGCTTGTAGATATGTGGTCTATAAACTGCTTTGATATCCAAGGCACTAGAATGGCTATAAATAGCTATCAGAAAGGGATCATGCCTTGAATTTATACCACTATGTTATCAATAAGCTCATCGCACTGTTGGGGTTACTACGAATATCCACAAATATTATCGGAAATTTCTACTGGAGTTCATCAACTAAAGTTGATTCTTGATACATTCTGGCAATGTAAAATTGAAATGGAAGCTAACAGCATTTAAGATGAAATCACGGTTCTGCCTAGTTTTACTTTGTGCAGGAATGTGGCAAAATGATTTAAAAAGCCCCTAATTTGCATGTCATAAATCTTTACATGTTCAAGCCGTGCGATAGGGAAAGTTTCCTAAATCCATATACCCAAACCTAACAACTGCATCCAAATAGTCATCGGAGTAACCCTCTATGTTGTAGCGTATGCTCCCTGCCACACCTCTAAATTGGGAATAAGGTTCGATGGCAACGTCATAAACCATACTCTTGGTTTTCATAATGATGAAACAAAGCATAAATGACTTTCTAAATCCATCATCCTAAAACCTCGATACGTGCAAGACTAGTATACTCTGATCAACATTAAATTTACACTGGAACACGAAAACTAATCTTTTCATATGTTTACAATTGAGATTATATTTTCTGATTGAGATGCCCATAAATCTTGAACGTTTTAAATGTGGACCTATGTTGGCATTCGCAGTGTGACGCAAATCAACCACTTTCCATGCGACTACGTTTCCAACAAGAGGAACCATGCACTTACCGTAAAGGCTCGGCTGACATAAAAATTACTCCGCAGGCATTTACATTACTTAGTTGTTATTATAGTTCCTTTGTTTCCTCCCGTTTCCTCCCATATCCTCTAGTCTTTTCTGTACTTAAGCTATTTCCCACTCCTTCTAAATCTCCCCCTCTATTTTCATCTCTGTGTTTTCGCACTTTCCCTCCGTCCATCATTTTCCAGTAAGTTTCTCTCTCTCTCTCTTTACATTCGAATGTCTCCTCTAGTTGGCCAGAGAGCCTTCGCTGATGAAAATTTTGAACTTCACCCATTTTGCATTGCTACATTTCTTTCTAATAGAAATGATTACATTCACAAGTCATTCATACCTCGAGATGTTGCAGGAAGATCGCAAATGCTCCAAAAAAGTCTTCTGTAGTTATCTTCTGCGCATCTTCGCCAAAAAAGTCGCAAGCAGATTTGAAATCTTCCTTCATCTTGTCGTACCTTTTGATTAAGTGGCTGAACTTTGACTCAGCCTCCGACATGAATTTCTGTCCGAGTTAAGGCTGCTATTGAGAAATTGAGAAATACGAGTTGGTTATTTTCTATATTGTGAGATAATTCCCTTCTTTTTTTGTTTTAAAACAAATCCTTAAGAGGCTCTGTATAACCATCCCATAGATTTCTACTTTCATCAAAATGGGTCTATTTCGTAGCTACGTATGGTGCGATTCAAGAAGAGAAATGCAATAGCATTAAGCTCAGTGGCCTAAAGATACTACAAAAGTTCACATAATGCCACAGTAGCTCTATGAATCAGATCTTCTTTGAAATCAGTAGCAAACAAAACACATTGTGAAGATAATATACTAAAACGAATCAGGCTAAAATAAAAATAATGTTATCTATGGACCAAATAAATCTACCTAGTACGAAGATTCGTAGTCTTCGACACGCCCACGGTTTACAAAACTTTATAAATGTCAGGTTGCTCCATTTATACAACTTAAAATTTTACCACATAAATCGTCCAACTATGTTAAACAGCAAAGAAAGCAGAGAAATGAAAAGCAACCCCTAAGAGTAGGAAGACATCTAAATCTACACCGGGTATCATGGGGAGCCTAGATCAGTACTTGGGGAAAACAGGAGCTTTGAATTCTACAATCCAGTTACAAGTAAAAAAATCTCAAAGACACCAACTAAAGCCCATTTGTAAAAACCCCTACGTAAAACGAGATGCTCAGGGAGCTAACAATCGCAATCTATATAAAGTGAGAAGAACAAATAATCTCCGCAATTGTGAAGAGGATACTCCCATGACATTTTTATATCGATCATCAGCTTGGTCGTTACGCTGGTATGACGCCTTAACACCATCTCGTATTTCCTAATAACAGATAGAAAAAGAATACATTAAAATGATGAAATGACACCATCATGTTTGCTATAACTGAAAACATCATGTTTGCTACAACTGAAAACATCATGTTTGCTATAACTGAAAACATCATGTTTGCTATATAATATTTCAGAACAGCCAAAGATATGAAATCGAAGCTTTCAGGGCATGTTAAACTAAGTCAAAAGGCGCCCTGTGCATCCAGATTGTCAAAAGGGCGTCTCTGCAATACCATAGGAACGTTTAAAGATATTAAGGGAAACTTCCAGGAAATTTTGAGTGGATGTCGAAATAAAATAAAAATTCACTACTTGCATTCAGGTTGTTAAAAGGACATATATCTGATATCCCAAGAATGACTTTTGGTGTAGGTTGAGAGGGGGGTATTAAACTCTCAATTATATGTATTATATAAGTATATTTCCTTATTGACTTTTAATTGCTTATTGTAATTCAAAACCGAAGATTACTAGAAATAGTAGCTATTACTATAGTTGAGGATGAACATTTGATTTCAGGGCCCTTCAACTTCGAGAGAAGAATTCTCAGAAC
>JAAAKL020011437.1:0-13652 GCA_010016065.2 Carybdea cf. marsupialis auct. non (Linnaeus, 1758) | reverse complement strand
CAGTTGTGAGCCGCCGTGGTCTAGTGGTTAGTGAGTCGAACGTACATGCCAGAGGTTGTGGGTTCGAATCCCGCCTTGCCCGATAAAAAGACTATTGGTTGGGGAGGGCAATGGAGACCACCCCTGTAAATGTGCACTCTGTCCAGGACGTTGATCGCTCTGGCTGGGCATTAGGTTACCCTCGAAATCGAGTATGCCGTCAAAAAAATATAAAAAATTATTCAATTACGACCAGTCAGTCAGCCAGCCAACCATACTAATTAGGCAACATAAATCGATGGGATAAAATACTATAAATATTTTCCTTTATAATCTGATCACTTTTTTACCACCAGCTACAGAGAAGGATTGTTTGAAGACAAATTTCTTGTGGACACTCCAAGAAGCAAAAGTATGCCGCTTGTTTCGTCCCCAAATTTGTTATATAAGAAAACCTATAGATTTGTTATTTGTCAATATCTGGAACAGCGGGCAGCGGTTGGCTGTGTTGTTTTCATTTATTTATCAGCATGCTTAAATGAAGAGAAAATCAGATGCATGAGGTAATGGGCATAGGGGTATGGGAATGATGCAATAAAGAGGGGATTTATCTGTCCAAATTTAACTGAATTCCAGTATTTCTGTTATTTGCAACCCGTTCTAATTCCGATGTGGGCGATCTTTTTTGCGCGAATTTCTACTTTTCTAAAATTGGCGTGTGTGCACATCCCTCTCGTGCCCCCTTCTCTGTCGTGGTGCAGTGGCGGCAATGCCATAATATGAAGTTGAGCAACAACAAGAAACTCGTTATGTTGGAGGCAATTGATTTTCAATTCCTTAGATCTGAAATCGGAGCGAGACATAAATGAAATCTGCAACTTCTGACTGAACTGATTGTTTGGATTTTTTAATTCTAGTTGCCCCAACTGTTTCATTTGTTAGTTGTTGCTTTTTAGTTCATGGTATTTACCTGATAGCCATAAGCAGTTTTCAGTAGGATCTTGCAACAAACATAGATCCAAACTTACAATTATCCATTGTGATGTTGAAATGTGATGAACATTGTCTAAAATTGATAAATGACGTTATTTTAGATATACTGGGAAAAAGAATCAACCCAAGCAAAGTCCATGAAATAGAGAAAACCTAGCTTTCCATCATTTTTTGTATTCAGAATTCTCTTTGGTAAATGGATTATAAAATTTGTGCCTGTTATTTTGACCTAAGCTTCATTCTCTTGATAAAAATATTGTAAGCACGAAGATATGAAGGAGATAGAAATCTCTCGGTTGTGATCCCTACATTACCATGTTTCATTGTATGAATTCTTTGAGTAGTTAAGTTAATTGATTATCATGTTGAAGCACCTGGGTTGAGCTTCTGGGTTGAAGAGAGCGAGTATCAGTTTGGTGTTTTTTTAAAATGAAATACTGGCCGTTGAAATTTGGACGACGTAGATGATTGTTTTGATCAATATCATCAATAAAATGCAGACTGTTTGTAATAAATCGATTAATGCCGAGAAATGTAAAGTGTCACATATTTTTAGCTAAAATTAAGGGTCGATTTATTCACTGAGGAATACAGTAACCGAAAGTAATGGCCAGTATATGCGCCTTTAATTGCAATTTCGAAACAATGAAGTCAACGCTCGATTTCAAATGTTAAAAGGGAAATCATCATATTTGGGAAGACTTGCAAACATCTCCAGTTATTTCAGTCTTGCAAATATCTCCAGTTATTTCAGTCTTGTTTTGTGTCATATTTTAAAGGCATTTAATGTAATGATTGCTCTCCAATAAGCGAATCCTGTTTATTCTTTATATTATATTATTATTTTAGACTCAATTTTATCCCAGATGATCTATTGAGAGCCATTCTAGAAACGGTTAATTAGGAGGCGTTAATCAACTATTTAAAACATATAATCTAGAGCGTTTTGTTTATTTCTTCTGAACAGTTAAGAGAATAATGCGTTGTGATTCTGTCCTTGTCAGCTCCATCGTTTTCAGTACAATCTTATGGTCGCCACAGAACTTGGAAAATCTGAAAAACTGCCCATTTTTGTAGATAAGTCAGCGAGAAACTAGAATAGGCAAGGGAAATGTTTAGAACAGCCCGTATAACAAGGAAATGTCAGATAGTAATTTTGGTTCAGTGAGTTTTAGTGTTAGTGTGTGGTGTTTTAATATGGTCTTATCAGTAATGCTACTACCACCAGAGTAACCTGAAAACTATAGTTTTCTATAGTAGTTGTTGACATGTTGACAGTAATAGCTACCCTCTGAATGCCATTTCGAAATTGTCAGCAAATTCGTTAATTGGTCATGGAAAAGCTAGGGGATTTTTTCCTTCAGTTTTCTTGGCAATACTTCGTCTATCATTTTTCTCAAGAAAACCCCGATTTATTGAGATAATCATTTGAAACTTTGATATTTGATGTTGGTCGACTGAATCCCATTTTAAAAAGCACGAAAATTCACTATTACACGTAGAAAGACGACCTTTTTTACTGTTGCTAGTTATTTTAGAACCTAATCGAAGACACAAATGAATGTTTCGGGATGTTTAGTCTCATATGTAGTAGGAGGCGTGGTTAGTTTATGAAATTGGGCGTCGCCTACTGCGTCCTGTCCCTTCATCGTGCACTAAAATGTGGCGAATAAACTCTAGTTTGATAGATCTAGGAGTTTATCGAGTAAAGTTTCATAGCGATTTTCCTCGATTTCCGTATTTCCTGCAGTGTAACGGTGTGTTGAACCCTCCCTCATTCAAAGATGTTTGTAGATTTCTGTTATGATATAGAGTAGAAGCCAAAGTCATCTGACGCCCAGGTGTTGCTGAGCTTTTTCAAGACAATCATCTCAATCAGGTCTTGCTGTTTAAACAACAAATTACACCATGTTTTTAGACACAATGTGTCGCTTGCTTGCAATAGAGACAATCAAAATGTTTATATTTTAGACTTTGCAAGGGGTAGCACAAGTATTTGGCGTGCAATTGAAACAGAATGTTTGACGTGGGTGGCCTCTTTGTGAAAAAGTCGAGCGTTGGGGCAGCGGGGCGTCTTGCTAAACTCAGTGGAATTAAACAGAGCGAAAGGACAATTCTTTGTAATGTCTCAAATTGAATGGTTTTAAGTATACAGTAAAGAATCGATCAAGCTGATAGAAGGGAAACGGACTTCCAATTGAAATTTCTGCAACAGTAGTGTAAAACATAATGGAATCTTTTTATCTGTATTGTTGCATTGAATTGTTTGATGGATGAAAAGCTGTGTAAACTGAAGTTGTTGTTGCTGAAACAAAAACATACTGTTACGAGTTCGTAATAAGCTGGACTTGGTTTCAACTCTTGATGGAAACCAACAACCTTCATTTCTTGATGATAAACTATTGCATTGTCAGAAGCAACTCTAATGTTATGTTGTTACTAGAACCATTGGAAAACATGATATTAAACAATTTAGTTGCACGTTACACATCAAGAAGTCGCAGGGAGTTCCTTTCCTTTTCCTTTCTTTACATAACATTAGAGCTTAGACAACCCCATATTTACATACTGTCTTTTACATGATGGACGTTGTCTTTCCAAATATGTGCAACTTACAGCGCTACCGTGTGTACTGTTTATTTTTCCAAAAACGCAAGTATTTAAGTACTCACGACAGCTATTTAACGGGAAGAATTTTACTCTTTCTCACATAAAACATTGTCATGACTTCATCTCGTAAACTTGATATTGGGAATTAATTAGGGTAAAACTTCTTTTAAGGCCTTTTTAGGTCTGGTTATTCCGCATAGGTCAGTCTGAGAGGTACGTTTTAACTGAAAAAGAGCGACTCGTTTAGAGTTATTATCAAGTCACTATATCTTAGTTCAACCCGTAAAAATGGCAGGATCTGGACGTGATGTTACAGTGTGATGGCAGATGTCGAGTTCTGGGTGGTCCTTAATAAGTGCAAGCAGTGAACACGAGTATCAAGAATCTTGTAATTAAAGTTAAAAAGAGCGGAGGAAACACCAGGCACTGCGCAAAATGATAAACACAAGTTAGACAACAAACGTACACGCTGCAGCCCTGTAGTGGCCACGTTGTATTGACAGTAGTAACCAAGTACATTCAGAAATTGTTGTGAAGATTATGGGGACGGGTGTTTAAGTGCTTTTATGATTGCTCATCCTGTTTTAATGATTGAACGTTTGCCTATATTTTGCATTACTGTGAGAAGTGCGCTGTATTTTAGACGTCTCTTGGTAATTTTAACACGTGTGCTAAAGCGCATTGAATTTTGGGAAATTTCATTGAAAGCCCAGAAATAAACGATATGAGAACAAGTCAGAGGGAGTTTCAAAGCTGTGCAACATTAAGGCACAAAAGCCATGGGTCGAAGTGATACTGACTTGTGGAAATAAAGCAAAATGAGAACATTGGGGTTATTTTGCCACTTTTGGTGTGTTTTTTATAGTTTTGCTAGTGCCTTCTTATATGTGCAGGGCAAGAGTAAGTGCTTTGTGGAAATAGACATGACAAGTAATTCTAACCAGGGTTGCTTGTGCTCGGATCGGTAACAGGCGAAATAGCCAATACCCCACCTGATAACATAATTTAAAACTGAAATTGTTCCATAAAATTTGCTGTTCCTTCAACGTGTTAGTTGTTGTAGCTGTTCAAACAACAACTGTATCTTTCAAGATGAACAGAGCCATTTTTCTGTTATCAGGTTTTTAGTGCAAACAGCGACGGAGCGCAGTAGGAGAAGGAAGAATTTTAAGAAACTGGTTGGGTCGAGAGCCTACTCAGTAATTTTAAAGCACATAGAGGGACGTAAACAACACCGTGGACGCGCATTCTTATATTTGCTACACTGGGGATTGTGAACGTATTGGGTGGTGTAACTTAGGGTGTTTACTGGCGCTTGGCATATTGGGAGCACAGCATTCATGAAGGGTCTCAGAACATTAGAAAGAAGCTTTTACTTCAACAGGGCTGCATATTGTTTAGCCCACAGTGCTGACTTTGGTTTGGGTATGGAATGTCTTGACTCAGCAGAAACATAACTTGATAATTTGAAGGAGACCCACGTTGCAAAAATGCCAGCAGGTGTAGGTGTCACAGTAAGTTGGGGTTTTTTTGGGTGGTGGGGGTGGTGGCATACTCGATTTCGAGCGTAGCCTATTACCCAGCCAGAGTGAGCTATGCCCTAGAGAGAGAGAGCACATTTACAGGGGTGGTATCCCGTTGCCTTCCCCAGCCCATAGTCTTTATATCGGACTAGGCGGGATTCGAACCTACAACCGCTGGCAGTATGTGATACGGTTGAAAAGCTTATTGAAGTATGGCGATATGTTAATTGACATGCAAGGAATATGCAGCGTATGTTTAAGGTCTCAAATCAAACTATGAGAGGGTCCTTTTATTTCTTGGAGTCCCTCAAGTTGAAAGTGAAGACAGGGAGAAGGTTAAGACTACAATGCAAATACTAGATCTATTGACTTTATTTTGAAGAATAAACAGGTAAGACATGACTACTGTTGAGGCAGGGTTGTCTCTCTGATTTTCACAACATGATTGTCACAGTTATAAAATCAGAGTAGCAAAAACAAGACCAAACAATTATTTACCACAGAAATTATTAGAACGTCTCGGAACAGACAGTTAGTAATGATTTTATTTCAGAAACCATTTTCTTACATAAAAAAGTGTAAAAATGAGCAAGTAAGTAACGGCCAGATATCGCTCTCCTGCGCGGCAATACTATAACTGTGATAGAGCTAATTTGAAGCCAATCTAGGAAATTCGCGAGATTACAAAATCAAGAAATACAAGAATCTCCCACAAGATTTAATTGATTCTTAGAAGAACATAAAGCTACATACGGTAGAAATATCAACCCTTGGGTTTTGTTTAGCCAATATAGTCAGATTTGGAACATTATTAAAGAACTACGAACTGGACAGCAACCGTATATTAAGAAAATTAACAGATGTGGCCTTACGCTCATCATATTATCTATTT
Source organism: Carybdea cf. marsupialis auct. non (Linnaeus, 1758) (assembly GCA_010016065.2). NCBI lineage: Eukaryota > Metazoa > Cnidaria > Cubozoa > Carybdeida > Carybdeidae > Carybdea > Carybdea cf. marsupialis auct. non (Linnaeus, 1758). The sequence continues at coordinate 7,655 of JAAAKL020011437.1, read as the reverse complement.
TGTAGAAGAAATAAGCATTGGAGTGACCCAGCGATTTTGGACTGTTATCTCTTTCTTTTAAGTTCTTGATACTCTTTTTTCTTCTTTCTTTCTGTTGTGGTAGTTGTTGTTATTTCTTTGTAATTCCACCTAGAAATCTCGCTGTCCCCAATGAGCTTGCCGGACGACAACAGTCAGAATGTTATCAGTAGAATAAACAAATAAATGGCATTAAAGTTTAAAAAAATTAATTATTATTATTATTATAATTATTATGCTCATGAATAAGTATAACAATAGTCCAACTGTAAAACAGAGGAACTCATTTTCCCAATAGAGAAATTGTTATGTAAAACTTTTAAAAGAAAGAAAGAGAATATACTGCAATGACCAAAGTGCATCCAAGGTAACGTACAATCAAAACTTCAGGAAAACAGTTAAGCCGATTCTGTTTAATACAATACAATATTAAGAAATATGCACTTGCTCCAATCATCCTAGCATAAGAAAAATATGAAGTTATACAAACTTTTATAATACCTTAAGTTTCAAAAACGCGACGGACGAGCAAATGTTGAAAGAACTTATGAATGACACCGCCAAGAAAACGACAACATTCAAGAGCATACTTGCAAGATTCCTAAAGATTGTCCATGCTAAGTCTCTGCTGGGTTTCTTAATAGTTGCATAAAAATGCGGATATGCTGATTTACTAAAAGTCGCAGATATAACACCTCTTCACAAGACAGAAGAAGAAACAGCCGAAACAGACCAATAAGTATTATACCAACAGTTTTAGTCGTTTTTGAGAGAATAATGGATAAGTAAATTGTAGGATGCATAGCTTTTCCTATCGCAATTACTTGCAGCTATCGCAATGACTGCAATACACAGAATGCCCTGACTTAAATGGCTGAAAAATGGGGAAACGCTCCTCACAACGGAGACAATTTAGGGATTGTTTTAATGTATTAGCCTGAAGCATTTGGTTACACTAAACGTGAGTAGTAGCAAACCTTGAAACCTATGATTTTTGCCGTAAAGCCCTCACACTTGTGCACAGTTAGTTACAGAACAGCAAGTCGAGGTTCAAATTGAAAGTGACTACAAACCTGTCAAGATGGGAGAACCACAAGGTTCAGTGTTATTTCCTCTTCTTTTAAACATGCACATAAGTCTGTCTACTCTAGAGACTGGTGTATACAACTATGGTTATAATACTACTATCTTTGCTAGTAGAAGTGACATTTATGTTGCGATAGATTACACAATTTAAATATAATTGTAAAATAGTTTGGAGGTAGTTTTATGAAAGCCTTTTGCTTGTTTGTTGTTAGTTGGAATTTTTTTGTTTCCTCAGGACGTGCTGGTCCTTGTTGATATTGCAAGTTTTCAACGCATCGCAGGCAAGATATCGAGGACCAATGAATGATTTTATCTTGTCGATTCCGCTGTCACGATAAGGGTGTGGGTATAGCAGAGTAATTATTTACAGACGTTAAATACCAACAACCCATACCTTACTTGTGAACATTAAAAGCAAGACATTGACAGACAAGTGTGGTTATTTTAATGCAGAGTAGGTCAAAACGAAAACTTGTGAATCTACTTCAAACTCAGATTGTATGAAATACAGCGGAGCCTGTTTTTAATCCAGCGAAGGCATCGATAAACTTCTAGTTGTATCTCGCCCACTCAATTCAACACTTGCAGCGTTTTCGTAATCCGATTTTACTTTTCTAGCATCTGCTTGCAAGGATTCTACTCAGCCTTGTTCTGTGACTTTATTGTAGTGTAAAACTAATGATTATTAGCAAATTGGCAGCGCTTACTATGCACAACAAGATTACTTATTATAGTTGGCCTTTCATAATGGTTTAATGCAGCACCATGGAAAAATTCAAATTTTTTTCCAATAAACCAAAACTCTTTTTTTAAATTTTGTCTTCTCGTTCTTTTACCAAATTGATAACATGTTCTGACATTTCAATACAAATACCCTTGTCCGATGTAACTCAGAAACATATAGGGCAACTGACCTTAAAAATTTGCTGTCTTAAGATATAAAGCTATGGCTAGTCGCTATAGCTGTATTAGTGACTTCGATGCAGGTGCCACGTTCTTAGAGAAGCAGCAAGCTTCACACACTTTCATCTTTCACGGACACAAGGGGGTTTTTTCATCAGAAAAGTTTAATCGTGAATGATTTGATGACGTTTGAAACCTCTTAACAAAGAGGAATGTTGATGGATGCTACATTATCCAAATATATTTAGACTCAACTAAACTAAAAAAGGGTGGTCGCTATCAGTAGCTTCAGGTCTAAGGTACGAACAAAGCTCAATGATTTCGCATTTTTTGTTGTTAAAACCAACTCCCAGTAGGTCAGGTGACCAATACGTAATAAGTGACGTTAAATAAAAGGGAATTTCTTCATCTTCTATTGTTTTGGTGGCATACTCGATGCCCTGGTGGGAGAGAACATTTACAGGGGTGGTCTCCCGTTGCCTTCCCCAACCGATAGTCTTCATTTCGGACTAGGTGGGATTTGAACCCACAACCATTGGTATGTGAGTCCGATTCCTTAACCACTAGACCATGGCGGCTCTCAATAAAGGAAATTGCACCAAACAAAACGGAGTGGAGAGCCGTTATCTGGGTATGTTATTATCTTAAATCCCACGTAAACGAGCTCTAAATGATACTGGTATAACTTTGGTCGCTTCAAAAAGCAATTTCATTCCGGCTTCATTTTTTGACGAATATCGTAAGTATGAATGTGTGATAGTATAAAGAAAAGGTTAACGACCGGACACCTTTCTCTTACATCTTTGTACCTTACTAGTCACATTTACTTTGTTTTCATTTAGTTTAAAAGGTAGGATCTGATAACTTTAGATGCAAAACGATCAGTCGTAAAGCTGCTTACTGTTTTTTCGCTTGTCTGAGTTCTTCGGAACACATCTTGACACAATCACGATTGAACTAGAAGGCATAGTAAAAGGAAACGTTTCTTACAGTCTGTGTTGTAGCAAAGTTTCAAATAGAGTTCAAATATTATCTTCAGGAAACTTCAAAAGCGTTGTAACGACACAAACGTCAAGGAATTATTTGCAGTTTTATATTGCCGTGATCTTGTATCAACGAATTTTTGTTAATTAAGCAATCAGATAAATGTAATACCTTCTACCCTGGCGAGGTATCCAATTTTATAATGTAGAGAAAACGATAACCTCGATGCCATGGGTGAGAGATTTACTGTAAATCTTCACCAACTGAAATACTCAAGGTGCCGCTCTTCGAATTATCTTGTGGATTCAGGCATTTGTAAATTTTTGTTGATACTTCTCGGTTTTTACTACGTACTTCTACTTTTGACAGGAAAATACAGAGAATTCCATAAAATGTATGCAAGTGGTGATTTTGTCCGCGCCGGAGAACTCCTTGTGTCCTTGTTAGCTTCGAAGCTGGCCCCACGCAGGTACCTTATTTTATATTAACCTTATTTGTATCTGTGTACGTTGGGACAGGTGAAGTTTGTTTCGTTCTTTTAGCTATGTAGATTGGTACATAGGTATGTTTGTGTGCACGGACGTAAGTTTTTGACTTTTTGTAGCTTATAATAAATTGAATGACTGGAAGATCTTATGCATTAGTGCATGTGTTTGATAGTCATAACCTGGAAAGCATTGTACATTTGTTTTTGCGATAGCTTTTCGGTCCCAGTTCATTTCACGTGCCTCTTTTAAAATTATCTGACGGTGTAACGACAATAGATGATTCTCAACGTTTACTGAATTGCTGGGCAAAACTTGCATGAGTTTGTTCTTATAACGCCAGAGTTATCGAGTGCTGGCCATTGATTATCTGCTCGAGAGGAAATATGCAATTCATCGGATTAAGTTGATAATACCAAACAACTGAGCATAAGCAAATTCCCGGGACGTGATGTTATTGTAACTTGCGCTTCCGGTCTTAAGAAAGAAGAACGATAGACACCCCAAGTAACTTCTTTATGGGGAACTAAAACCCAAGACATGAGCTAGAGAGTAATTTCAAAGACAATGCAATAAGAAGAAGATACATTAGAGAGAGATTGGGGGCATATTTTGCTGTCAGAATGTGATGAAAGATAGACATAAAGGCGTGCCCATATTATACGTGGCCTCAAAAAGGAAAAGAGATCCGTTAACTGATTAAAAGTATTGGGAATGTGATATGTGTGAAGGGTTACTGTTGTCGAGAGCAGGTTTTGTTAACCATGAGAAGGCTTATGAAGACAACCAATTATTCTAGTCATTCAGAATAGATCGTTTAGCAGGTTGATTGTTTTGATGAGTCGAATGTCGATATCGGCAAGTTCTATTATACGTTTTGACAATATAAAGGTTTCCTGTCAGAATCATCCCCACTGTCGTAAATCAGGTTAGAAGAAAGATGACGTAATTGTAAAAATATATTGGTTTTATACGCAATGGCGTAGTAGATGCGTTATGATACCTTATTTGGAAATTCACTTTTCTTGGTACGTCTTTAATTAAACCTGATATTCTAATCAAGAAGCTCTCTCTTATTCAAATTGGAGCTGAAAAAGACATTTTGACTGAAGTTCTGTATCTGTTTTCCGTTTCAAATACACTTTATTTCTACCGGCGGTTTTGAGTGTTTTTGATCGTGTGCTACATTAGCATCATCTATTGCATAGAAAAACTGATATTTCTCGCAAAATGAAGGATGTAAGGCATCTCTTTGACGCATGCGTATTAAAGCCCATACTTTAGCACATCTATTCAAACTCCAGATACATACTTCTGGCTCTTGTTTGGTCGCCATATTGCAATTCTTCGGCCACATTCAAATCATATTGAACTTTCTGATTAAGAAACAGTTTCGCTAGGTTAATCTGCAAATGGCTACCCGAAAGTTATAAACTAATTCTGAAACCAGCTGTCTTAGTCCATTCGGTTGGCTCTTCTCTGCAAACCCAAAACGTAAGTGAAAAACAGAAGATTCCTTAAACATTAAGAAAATCCTTTATTGGTTTTTTTCTCAGTTGCGTCTTTTCATTAAGTGCAAAGATTTTAATGCGGGAGGTACAGAGGATAAAGGTTACTACGCTCTTGTGCAGATGCAGAGATGCACGGAAGAAACGTTAATTTGAAACCTAGCTCCAATATGATTTGATGATGTTTGAGTTGATTTAGTGAAGCCATTGTGACGTTTGGCCATGATTTGCTTCGAAAGAATATTATAAAATCATGCTTGTATTTTGGTTGCTTTATCATAAATAAAGCGGTTATGATCAACAGCCAGAGTGGTGTTAGGAGCCCTATTAGTACCTAATTTGCCTTGTCTGGACCTTTTAGGGTCTGAAATTTATTGCGTTTCTTTCACCCCCATCAAACTATTTTCCCTGTTCAACGGAAAGTGTCTGAAATCGTGATCCTGTCACAAGTGTGTTCAAAATTTATTCGAAATCGTTATAATCAGTTATAAAACCAATGCTCCAGAATTCACCAGCCGCAGTAATTAGGCCTAATCATTTTCCTCCTTCGTGTAGTTGACATTTTAAGTAGCAGGTGCATCACTTTACCTCCTTTTATTCCAATATTGACTTGGGATTTTCTCTCTCTACGTTTCCATGATCTGGCTTATCGACCTCTTGAACATTGACAGCAATTCGATGAGCCTTTGATATTGCTTCTAGCATATATACAAACAATGCCATTTCATTTTATACCCGAGTATATGATGATTTGGTAAGGTAGTTTTTAAGCGATGGATCCCTTTAGAAGTATCAGTGGGTTGAGTTGATTATGGAATGCAAACCCATCCTTGACTCAAGAGTATCTGGACTATGGACGAGTATCTGAGAAGAATGGTATGATATCTGAAAGGAAAACACTGAAACGACTCAATAAATAACATTACCGCGTTCTGTTTCGTATGCAAAAAACTCTATACATTTGGAAAAGGAGTTATTTGATAGTTCAGAGTTTGATGTATGATTCATGGAATGACGGAATGACGTCACTACAGCAGCAGCGCGAGTGAACGAACTAGTTTAAGGGTTTACTCACTGTGCGCAATCATATTATATTGCTCAGCGGGTTTTATTGAGTCGTAAGGTAAAAAGATTGTTCGCAGAAAGTTAAACGAGCAAAGAATCGGAGTAGTGAACTTCGATAATAATTGACCATACTGTGTTGAAGAGAGCGACCTTTCGTTCTTATTAACATACAAAGGTCGCCTCGACCTCACCCCAAGTACTCAATCCCCATGACAAATTTTCATTTGAGAGGTTAAGGGAGGTGTTCCTTCTAAAACGTTTGCAAACGGCGTTGTTAAAAGATCGACAACTTTGAAGCGACTAATGCGCGAATACAATTGGTAATCTGTAGGTGAGAGCACAGAGAGCCGATTCGGCCATGCTTGTCTCCCGTAAACCTTTCATCTAGAATCCAATTTCATAGATCTTTGTTTTCATAAGATCAGGTCATGTCACCACACCCATCTGTTGAGTTTTTTGTTTCATTAAAAACATTCATGTTGATGTGTCATTAATTAGATGTTGTTTTTATTCTGTCCTGTTTCTTCATTTTTGCTAACAAGTATTATTAGACCTGTTACGTAAAATTGAAACATTTACTTGAACAAAAACATCTACTAGCTTTTTCCCCCTACATTTCCTATGCGTCTCTTGGGAGCCAAACAAGAACTAACTTGACAACACTTCGATCAATTATTTTTAAAAGCTCTCAAAATAATTGCTGGTTCTGTCAGTATTTAAGTAGTTATTTTTCGTTTTATCCTTGCCATACACCCAACTGAATTCAATTTTGACGACTTTCATATGAGCTCAAGTTATTTAATTTTGACAGGTTTACATGGGTTCAAAAACAGATCATACTCATCTGTACTAAGCCAGACACACAAGCAGTCATGAACTACATAGTATAGAACTCATTAAACACGAAGTGCTTGAGTACTTATATAAATGAAATGGTACTGATGAAGGTAACAGCGAAACAAAAAATAAGGTTGCTGGTGGTGGTGAGAATTCGCGACCGATTACCCGGATTGACGACTTTACTATTGCACTATACATCTTTATACAAAAGACATTTTAACGATGTCACGATATCATTTTCCACTTTCATATTATCCGACGAAGTTAAACGTCGAAACGTGATATTGAATTTGTGTTTTATGAATCTACGTGAAATTTGTTTTTGAGATAGTGGATTTGAAATGATCAGTTTGACTAGGTACTAGAGAAATAGAAAAGTATGACGCCAACGGGATTGGAACTCGGACCTACTCATTCACAGTGTGCGCTCTACCATCATCTCTATCATTTCTCTAGTCGCTGCATTAGCTCCTAATACTCCATCGGAGAACATTGACATCCATCTCTACGCAGTTTTGGAGACCAGCCTTTCTGCGTCATGTGACGTGACAAGATTAGTATCATAGCGAGTCTCTGTGTTTTAGTCCATGTCTCTGTGCTGACCATGTCATGTTGTTGTCTGACCGTGGTTTTGATGAATTCTCTTCAAACATTTTGTCGGCTAAGCATAACCGGTTTAAGTGCATAGCTTCTCTATATGTAATCACTCCTTTACAGAGTTCCCATTACATATAGATGCAAAACTTGGATACATTGTTAGATACAT
>JAAAKL020011436.1:0-13653 GCA_010016065.2 Carybdea cf. marsupialis auct. non (Linnaeus, 1758) | reverse complement strand
TTTCAGTACTAATATGTTTTCGCTATTTCGTGCAGTTTTATTTTTGTACCACCAACAAACTATTTGAATATTTATTTCTACTTCTTCAATACGTTGAAGGAGCAATCCTACCTTGTAATGAGTGAAGGATTTTAAAAGAATATGATTGCCGATAGGACTAGCATCCGTCAAATGAAGAATTTGAAGAAACCGTAATGGGGCATATCGTACAAATGCACCCTAATATGAAATCATTAATGTAAAAAGCCTATATAATGAATGTTAGCTCACTTTAGAGTAATACTCTAAACTGCCCTTTCATAAAAGAGGTGTAATTACCAGATAAATACTACAAGCGCCGAGAAAATAATGGACGGGGCATTCCAGCATCTGGTTTGGTGAACGTATTTTCATTTAAAAACTAAACTGCATAAACCATAAAAACATAAAAAGTTTGGGCCAATGCATACGAAGTAATAGTCAATGATAATTGTTTGTGAATAATCAATCATAACTCTTATTTTCAGTTTATTACTAGTGACATTAAAAATGCGATTAAAAAGGTAGTGTCTGGTCCTAAATAGACGTCATTCTCTACTGATTTTAAATTGTTAGAACGTTTTGGACCCTAAACGTTCTTATTACACCTCTCCTGCATGTTAAATGATATAGAATGATATCTGACTGTAGTTTTAAAAGATGGGCGGGGGTCCCTTCCTTTTATAAGTGTTTTACAGTTTCTTGCAGTTTACAGTGCATCTCTGTAATGCCATATTTAATACCTGAAATATTTAAATATTTAAATTAAAATTATAATGCTGATTGCTGCATGATATACAGTTTTTTCCTAGGCCTCCTACTATGCAAGCTGCCCTCCTCTTTATTAGATTTCAGGAACTTTTCCTGTCCCCTTGATATTCCATTCTCAGATCTATTCGAGAATCAAGAGTAGCAGGTCATTTATTTTATGAATTTAGATATTTTCTTCTTGAGGAGTATTTGTGAAGTATTTTACGCTAGATGAACTGGATTTTTACATTTTTTGCTGGGGTTTGAAGTGATTTTTCTAAGCTACAAATTTGGGATGGACAAATATTTTAGTGTTTAATTTTAAGTTGCTTTTCATCTATGTAAACTGCCCACGAGGGAAGGTCAAATCCACATGTTTGTCTGGTCCGGTCAGCCACTGCACCAAAAGAACTCCTTTTTTGCTGTTTTGATATGTCCATTCTTGTCCTCCCCTCCCCCTTATTTTGGGTTCTTGTGCTGGCTTTTTTATTGTTGTTTTGCCGCTCCCTTGGCCAAACCAGGCTAGGCTGGCCGGTTCCTAAGCAGCTCCTTCGTCTTTGAAAAAATTAATACCTCATGTTACAAGTTGTTAAGCGTTACTTTAAAAAAATGCCTGTAGCACCTATTGCTAATATTACACCCCTTCATACAGAAACGTAAACAGAGGTATTTTAGCAGCGTTTAGGTACACCATTTACTCCAACTCGGTTTTGCTGTAGTTGCTTTCATAAGCAGTGTTTGTCAAGCACTGTTCAGCTGCACACTAGTGTGAGAAATCATCGGTCGTACCATTGGAAGTACTATTTCACATAATTGTTTTTGAAATGTTTTTTTAAATTCAAAGTCTTTGTTTTACTCTATGTTTTACTCTATAAGCTGTTAATACTCCTACATAATGTTATCAAAGGTCTTGTCTGGAAGAAAAGTGTTTGAAATATCAACCTGTCACTAAAGTAGATAGTACCCTGAAGCTGTCATAAAAAGTGGAAATGGTCATTAAATAAGTCGGAGTACCAGTTTATATTGTTCTTAAATTGGGTGCTTGTCATAATAATGATATTGGAGGTAAAAAGATATAAAAACTGCAACTGGGCCCCCTTCTCTTGAGCAAGCACGGGTGAGTATGGAGGGTAAGTTGAAGAATCTCTGGTTGATAGTGGGCCTCGATTCAAGATAATTTAATTCAAAAATGCCCCTGGTGTCAAAAGGTTTAAAACACTGCCTTAAGATGTATAGGCTTTAAGACAGTAAAGAACTCCCACCTAAACATCCTCCGCCCTCTTGTTTTTGTACAAGTCATTCTTTGAGATTTGTTTTATTTTCTGTTCTTTGTTTTCTGCCATTTTTGCACCTGTTTGCTGTTATAACTGTTATCTATTATTTTTAATACAAATGTTACACAGATAATAAAATTATTTATTCATGTCATTTCAAGTGCTAATACAGAAATATGATTGATAAGATGACCAATAATAATGAGCGAAAGGTTTTTATGAATTTGGAATCTACCTTGGTTAAATTATTCATCTAATATACGATTGTATGATAATATTTATTTGACTCCAAAATGTCACCAAAGCAGTACGAAAAGGAGGTGAGTGTTTTTGCTGCTTAATTCGGCTTTCTCGTACATTATACTTTTAAAATGAGTGGACAGCAATAAGAATATACCTGACAGATCATTATAGTGGTATGGTGGTGAATACTAATTTAAACCTGTCAGTTGGGAGCAGATATTGCTTCGTTCAATCAAAAATGCATCTTAGTAACGCAGTGAATATTCAACACGAAATTATGTACTTTTACCAAATTAAGTTTCTTCGTTCTAGCGTCTTCTGGCAAATATTTATGGACTATAAACCATTGCCTATTTCCGTGATCATCTACTTGGTGTGACCGCTCCCTCTTACCCCAACCACGTTTTGCCTCTAGGGGCGGTCTGCCACCTGGACCTTAAATGGGATGAATAAAAAATGGAAAGGACCCAAAACGACTAAGTCATGCCTGATACAGTTCCGGATCTAAGAGATACAAAGGCTGACGATGAATTGTAATCGATCTAACACAAGAATCAGTCTAGAACGGAAGAGAAACATTATAAAGTATTTCTTACAAAGAAAATTATATTTCGGCTAGTCAAGCTAGCCTTCTTCTTCTTCAGAGTTAGTTAAACGGGATGACGACACAAAGAGGCTCTTTATTTCCTTGTTTCGGACACAGTGTCACTGTAGTGGAAATGGAATTCCTTATGGTTTTATCTATCAAGCCGAGCAAACACTTTTCTGAGTTGTTGGTATTCATCCGAAAGGTGCGTCCATGAGGACAGTAGACGATATGCTCGATGTGGCATCGTTGCCAATAAACTTCACTTGTAGCGACTGTCGACGCGTTTATGATGGTGAAGTCGAAGGCCTGTGTTTGTTGGCTGAAGGGGTATCTTCGTCTTAATGTTCTGGGTTCGATTGTGCCCCTTTTCAACCTCCGTTGTAAATTTAATAGCTTTGTGGGCATGGTTAAAACTATGTAAAGGCGTGTTGGCAGCATTGGCATTTGAGAGTATGGTAAGCATATCATCTACATATCTTACATAGAAGGAGATAAGTTTGCATTCCCTTCCTAGCTTTGCTTCGACGGAGCACATAAAGAAATTAGCCATTAGTGGTCCAAGGAGGAACCCATCGCTACCCCATCCATCTGCTCAAAAAGTGTTCCATTGAATTGAAAATTTGGTCTTTTGTTGCAACACTTAATAACTAGAGGAGATCGACTCTTGTGATGTTAAGACTGTATGTGGTATTAAACCAGTCTTCTTGGAAAGCCCTTTGTGCGAGATCCTCAATGGGCTCATCTAGAGGCAAGTTGGTAAAAAAATGACTGTACATCATACGGTACGAAAATTTCACTAGCGCTTATCTTGTGTCCTCGGATCATATCCATAAATTCAGAAATGTCTGCAATTGTGCGGTTGTTAGTGGATAAGGCCATAAGTATTTTATCTAGCCACTTTGAAAGGGTATAGTTGTATGTACCTGTTGCAGAGGGAATTGAGCGTACGGCTAATTTTGCTTTGTGGGTTTTTGGTAACCTATAGAGATAAGCCAATCTCAATCCTTTGGGGTAACGGAGTCAGCTGAAGACTTGGGCCGAATCCTTTTAAGAACACTCGATTAACGTCTCTTCAATCATAAGGGAATGGTAATGTCTTGGAGCTCTACCCTTCGTCTTAAACCACTCTAGAGGAACGTGTTTAAACTTAGTAGTGTCATTAAAAGATGCCATTTTTAATAGTTCAACGTATTCGAAGTTGATTGATGCTTAACTATCTGATTGATGTCAGTTTGTTGTATTTCTTTTCAATAACGGTGAAGAGATCTCCTCGTTCGCCCAGTTTACGTAAAGAAATAAAACAAATTTCGAACTTTAAATTTTGGACAGACATACAGAAACAGAGTTAATGACAGCTTGCCATGTTCGTAATCTTCTTCTTTTTCCTAATAACTGAAGCATTTATAAAAGATGGCTCATTTTAGATTTCGATAAGCAAACTAATTGTCTTTTAACTAATCAGAGACATTTTCATTCCGTTGTTCCATGAAATACACAGTCATTGAGGTTATTTAATTAGTTGGGTCGGCCTTCTGTGTACCACACATTCACACTGGGAACGTACAAGTAGAAAGAATTTTAATGGTGCTCACACATGCTCAGAAAAACCATTTCGTAAGATTGCTCACACGTATGTATCGAAACAAGTTGACTTACTCTTAAAGCAAAGATTCGAATTGGATCTTCCGCTAGGCTGTCATCGCCTTATTGAGGTAAATTGTCAGATGATTTTTGTTCCTTCATTATTTTTCTTCTTATTACTATCCTCATCAAATAGTGTATTTATGTTACGTAAAGAAAATGTTAGTAGTTTTTATGTATATACATACCGTTATGCCTAGGTAGCTATATATAACTTATGTATAACATTTAAAGAAGTTATTTTACATCCATCTAGAACCCATTTAGGATACCTACTTTCTATCACTCGTTGTCAATAATAAATTGTGTTCAATTATATTAGAAACAGGGATGTTTATGACTCCTCTTCCGTACCAAAGCTGCGTAGATATACGACATTAAAAGCTCACATAAAAACTCTTGATGATCCGAATATCTGAGAAGTGTTTCACGTTACCTGAAATTCCATTAAAATACATACCACGTTTTTGTATTGATTAATACCACGGGCTTTCGCATCATCAAATTTTAATTTCAGTATATTAAAAAGCAGAACGTTTCTTTCTGGCAACCGTTCAAATCCAAAATTTGAGAACATTTTATAAGAAGTGTTTTATCACAGCCTGTTTCATGGAAAAAATGCTTAATTAATTCTCATTTCCAATCCGCACTGACTTCAGGACGGCACCGATATTCAATATCTCAAAGCTAACGTAATCATTTTAATCAACAATCTGACAGGTTTTCAATTTTTGTCTTAAAAGTGTTAGAAACCAAGTCACAACTCAAACAGATTTTAAGTCAAAAATTATGTTTATATAAATCAAAAATTTCTGTCCAAGTCTCTTCATTCTTGAAGGATCACTCTTTTTCACTATTTACTTGTTAATCATTATAAATAGAGCATTCTTGAACTCCTTGTAATTGGTCTTTTGAAGCTGCTTAATGACTTTGAGAGTGTACGCAATACTAACTGTATGTTAATCCTATTTACCATCGATGCCGTTGAGAATCTTAGACAGGGTTTTGTTGTTAATACCAAAATCAATGTTTCCTATCCGGGATCTATGTAACTGATTCGGATGTTGACACGCACCGCGAAGCGTTGGGTAGTCTGACAAACTTTAAAGAGTAGAATGCTTTTCGAATGATTCATTCCCGGCATTGGCTCTCGTTATACGCGACTTTCCTAAGGCCAGACGCAGTTAAGAACATAGGTTTCAATCCAGAGAGATGGTTACACAGTTCTTGATATCCTTACTGTTAATAGACGGCAGTTTTAATTACTGTTCAAATATTAGCATCATGTCGTAGCCGCGCGGTTCTTACTTCCATTCCTACCCAAAACGGCATGTAGGTGGAGTTATCCTTATTAAACGGTAGAGACAACTAAACGACAGAGTTTTGTTTTCACCTAAAGTTTCCTGAAGGGATAAGTAAATGTTAGCAATGGAATGTGCTGACGCTAAAAGAAAAGTCGGAGAATACCCCTCTATATAATTTAGAATCTACCCACATCAAAAAATCTTGGTATTCGGGTTCAAAAGACACGTTCTTCTGCTCAAAATTGAAATGTTTACTGCTGATAACGATAACGTCAACTGTAAAAGTTATAATTCCTTCAAACTTGCTAACTTGATTTGCGTTGTCGCTGTCTCGGCTCCACTACCGCGGAAAAGCGCAACAAGGATGTGGGCGTTCTTATTTGATAAACATATAAACATATCAAACTTACGGAATGTTTTGGGGGAAGGCGATGCCGCAGGGTGGGGAGAGGGGAGGACAAACGCCCTTCACATTTAAAAAACCAGATTAGAACCTTAAATTAATATGTACGTAAATTGAGGAATCGTTTAGCTTTTTTCGTGTTAGATTCAAATCGAACAGTAGATCTTTGCATTTTTCATAGCGACGAAATTTTTAAAATCCCAACTTTCATTGCTGCTACATTATCTCTCTAAAAGTTTATCACTATTTTTGCGTATAAAAAATGGTTAGTATCATTAGCACTGATTGTATTGATAATACAAAGGGAAGAAGAATCTGCAAGATAACATTTAATGACAATCTAGTTTCATGCTTTTTTTGTAAATTGCCATGTAAATTTGTCACTTAATAAACCTGTGTTCTCAAAACCTATGCCATCATATCCTTATTTAAACCGAATCTATTGAAAACGCTGACAAGCAAAACAAGGCATTGCATAACTTTAAAGCAAATTTTCAGATTTTATTTGATGAATACCTGTAATCATGAATAGAGATGCTAATGTACAGCATAGATTTCCCATAGCATCAAATTCATTACCACAGCTAATCGTGGCATGCCTATACTAATGAAATAGCATTAACATTTTCATGTGGTTCTATTTCTTGGTATATTTTGTTTATCTTAATAAATGTAGGAAATATACGTCATGCTTATGATGTGGTTAGTATCTGGGAGATTTGAATGCGTCTTCCAGTTCTTAAACATAAATTTATGATGATGATTGATGGTATTTTAATTAATTGAGTTATTGAAGACAATTAGAAGAATGCTCTGTTTATCAATTTATTGTTGGTATATTGGTAGCTAGACATATAGTTAGATCAGAGGGAAGTCGCTTCAATTAGTGGTATAAACAGAGTTGCAACGACACTCCGTCACTTCGGGGGATCCTTTCTTTATAGTTTCACGTTGATATTTCGCTGTACTTGGAATTTTTGATCTATTTAAGCATGCCTTGCCACCACGTGCAAACAGAAACGATGCTGGCCTTATGTAGATTGTTTACAATTTGCTTGACGTGAACAAGTTGGACTGGAAGACCAAACACAATACATCATCTACAGGTGTGTGGCAGCTGATAAAACAGACACTGCCTATTATAAAAACGTTTTCTCCACTAAACAAAGCGTTGTCTTCATCTTCACAACAAACTAGATCCTATCACTATTGCCCTGTTTGATTTCCAAGGATATTATTGGCAAGATTTTGAAACCAGAGGAAATTGAAGTCAATTCCCATATTTACCAGACTTAGTCAAGTTCACTAACACGCATTGTTCACAGTTACTTCTATACTGAATATATAACAGAGCAATTAAGAATGAACAGGACGTTTCAAAGTTATCTTAGATAACGGCATTTTTTTGTCTACAGTTGAAGAAATACGATGTATCTCTGCAAATGATGGATTCTCCCGTCGATACGACGTACGAGAGCTCAGCTGTTTGATCAGCTGAGCAACCTACTCTTTGAATTAGAGTGAAAGTGGCTGAGTACGCCACAGTCACTTGTACGCTTGACGTTTTCTTCACGCATGTTCAGCGTGACACATGTGTGACAAGGCTAGGCTATTCCAACACAGGTATAATCCATCCGACGGGCTTCTTAAGTTTCCGTCTCCGCAATTCCCCTCACATTGACTGGGTGGGCCCTGTGACTATGGTAAAAAGAAGTTGTCAAAGCTTCCCAGCGCTGGAATTGGACCTGGGTCGGTGGTTTTCAAAGCAAGCTTTTAGATCACACGGCCACACACTCCACTCTATAAATACACAATTATTAAATATACAAAGATGTCCCGTATTTGGTTAGTGAAGATTGGCTGCTCCGTCATAAACAGAACAATCTAATTCACCCAAGAAAAGTAATAACAATTAGATAATGGATCACTACCCACTGGTCTTTTTCTCTCATTTTAAGTTTATCCCACTGTTAGATTTTAATGATTCGGTACCTTCCTTATTGTTGAGTGATATTCTATCTAGTATGCAATACTATACATGACGTTGTCATTTTTTTCATACTCTAGGGCCCGCTCACTTTACTTTAGATGCTTCATTGCACTAAGCTTGCCGTACTGGTCAATTACTTTCGTGACGTCACTTTGTCTCCTTTGCTACAGTTCACATGGTTCATTTTATCTCGGTTAAAACATTATGTTTCATTCAGACACAGTTTCCTGTGAATATAGGTATTGAAATGAAACCGACGTGTTTGCAAGCTCTGAACCACGGCACGATGATCACCCTCTTTACCCGCTTATGCAACATTACCTACTTGCTGACACATAATGTTTTAACCGAGATAAAATGAACCATCTGAACTGTAGCAAAGGAGACTAAGTGACGTCACGGAAGTAATTGACCAGTACGGCATTGGTTATTGTAGCCCAACACTGTACTTACCACATTACTGTTTTTCTATATCCATTCTTGTGACTTGCCATGGACTAGGGATGTAGATAGAAATGTTTCCCTTGGGGAGGGGGGGGGAAGGAGGGGTCGTTCATTTGCTGGATACACTGTACTAACTCTTTGAGGCACGAAAATTTGGTCGCCAAGTTTAACATTGTTGTTTGTTGTTTGTACCATTTACCTTTAATAAAGGACACTGACAGTTGTATTCAAGGGCGGCAGAAATCTTTGAGACTGAGAATGAGGGACAATTGACCCCTCCCCCGCTACCTAAGGCCTTGTCGATCAGCATGTATTCAAACTTCCGTTTCAAGTTCTAATCGTTACGCTCCACAAAACTACCGCTTACTGTTTTATAATCTTGTTTCTAACTCTACCCAGCTTTGATCGATCGAATTGTCGTTAAATTTATATTTCAGATTATTCATGATACACTCGTTATAAATCTACCTCAATTACTGTTCTGTTTCTCTAAGTAGGACTTGTGTCACCAAGTTCTTACAATATGTTTAACAGTGTCTTGTCCTTTTTGTGAGTGTCTCTCCATTTAATGTTTCAAAAAATGTTTGTTTATGACTTTGAACACATATGTATCAAAATTCGAATAAAAAGAATCGAACATTTAAAACAAATACGTTTTGTCTCAAGATCTAATAAGTTTCCACTTTGCTTCGAGTACACAACTAGAAGGAATCATGTAACATAAATCCTTACACTCATTTCTATCACAATACAAAAAATTCTTTATCATATTATGAAAAGTCAACATTGTCCCACCACGATAATTGCGAATCTCATGTGCTATTAAGACCAAGAGTAATGAGTCATAAACTGACCCCTGAGGAACACCACAAATAATGTCCGTTTGTGCTTCGACTTATGGTCCATTATTTACGAGCTCTGACGAAAGTTGATTAAATCTTTACCCTTCGTTACGTTTTTGTAATGCTAAAAGACAGAACTCAAGGTTGTTAGAGCACGCTCCTCAATTATTTACCAACAAAGTGATCTTCCGATAATTTTTAGCTGCCCTACATAAAATGAAGCAGTAGGAAAAGCTCTATAAATACGTTTAACTTATTTATGCTATATTCTTTGTTGCCGTTGTCGTGACTGTATGTACATGACAATGTACTGTAGTTTAGTGAGTATATTTTATCTACATTCGATTTATTATTGTTTGTATGTATTGAGTTGTGGCATCATATAATATTAATCTTTTCATTTGCTATCGTAGGGTCAAGCTCTCCTTAGCTGCAGCCATGCACACAATCCTGCGTCCACACAGGAATAATTCTACAGCTCTTAAGTCCAATTCAAGCCTAGAGAGTTGCATCACTATGTCCGACCTTAGGGGGTTAGGTAGTGGATACACCTACACTGTGCATTTCGGTATTGTTGCCGTCTACGGAGTTGTGATAATGACGTCGCTTAGCTTAAACAGTGCCCTTTTTACCATGTACAGGAAGGGAGCCCTACGTAAAGCTCCCCTTAATGCAATGATGCTTAGTCTAGCTGTAGCTGACATGGTATCATCGATTGGCATAATCCCTTTCATCGCATTTAGTCCAATAGTCTTAAGGAACGTCGATCACGTGTTGGCTGATCTACTCTGCACGATAGCTGTTGATCGCTTTATTTTCTGGCTTGGGAATATCGCCTCTGTTATGACCATTGGGCTAATTTGTGTTTGCAGACATGTGATTGTTAACCATTCCTTGACAGTATGGCAAAGACTCATTAGAACAAAACTGGCAAAAGCAGTGATGGTAGCAATACCTTGGATTGTAGCGCTTGTTGTCAAGGTACCAAGCTTATCTACGATGCAGTTCGATGCATGTACTACCAAATGTCATCGCTTATCGATGGGAATCGATAATGGTATCTATATTCTAGCTACAGTTGGACTAGCTTACATCGTTCCAGTTGGCTTCATGTGTTTTATTCTAGTTACAATCATTCGAACAATTCGTCATGAGAATAATCGTCACGATTCGAACTCGACTTCGTTCAAGAGCCAAAGACGGCTTGCATTAATCATATCCGTTTTCCTTGTCACTTTCTTTATTTGGTGGACACCATATACTTTCTTCCTCCTTTTGTCCGCTTTTAGTGACATTTTTGCTGGAGAAGAAGATGAATACTATTCGAGAGCCAAGGTGATGTATTTCGTTACTCTTCCGGCTCTTTTCAACAGCATCGTAAATCCGATCGTTATCGGAATGAAATCGAACGATTTCCGTCAACAGATTGATGACGATTTTAACGTCGTACTTGTACCTCGCTCGCGCAGTTTGTTCCCGACATTGGCTATATATTCCGAGACGCAAGCATAATATGGCTTGGGAAAGAACAAAGGTCTTGAGGCCTCCACAACTGAAGGTCTCTCGTCAAACAAAGGACGTTGTTTCAAGCAGTGGAACATGTACATGTGCTGGATAAATGTATCATCTGGATCCATCAGTTTAAACCAGCCCCGAAAACAACATTGTCGACATTCTTGATGCAGTACCTAAAGTTGTATGCTCGGAAAATATCTGTCATCTTTTGAGATACTGATGGGAGTGGCATCCTATCTGACATGTTTTACTTGGTTTTGTCCTACTTGTGTTGTGGGCGTAAGACACATCCGCCACTTTAATGTTTATCGGAAGAAGAGCATCTATAAAAAACGTGTTAAGAAAGATAAGGAAGGAATTCCCACTCCCTTATATTGTATTAAACTAGCTTTCCGAGCAGCATGAAGCAGATGATAAATTGAATTTCTTTGGTGCCATTCTCAAAAGAAGGTGCCCTAGGATAAGCACACTGTGCTTAAAGGACCAGTAATTTCAAGACTGAAGTTTTATTTAAAGTAGAAAAAGTGCATTACCGATACCCGAGTAACGGTTGAAAAGTACTTGTAAAAATAAGATCTCCTCTAGGGTAGGTGTAAATGTAGGAAGAGTTACGTTTTGCTGTATTCTCAGATTGACAACAACTCTCGCAATCGGAAGGCATCTCTGGGTATCCAAAGGAGCCCAAGAAAATATTTAGATATATTTTTTGATTTCCTCAAATCCCTCATTTTCGCACGCAAAGCTTAGCAGTGGTTTATACCATGCTATTAACAAATACTCCAATACTTTGCTAATACGTTTTTCATGCTTGACACACTTTTTATTTTAGCAGTTAATCGATTTGTATTGTGCCTCTTGAATTTTGTTTACAGGTATTTTTTATTGCTGCCCGATTTTTTAAAGTAGATATTAGATAATGTAAGGAGGATGTCAAATTGAAAATAATATCATTTAAAAACTATTATTGGAAGGAAAACCATGTCAAGGACTTGAGAATACTTTGGATCTTTAATAGTATACAACATTGGATAACGACACTGTTCGGCGACTTTTTTTTCTCGTTGACTACTGTTGCGTCGGAGGTAGTATAGGCCTATAGGAGCTCTTAAACAAATTTGTGTAATAGTATATGTAATGGCTCGATCTGCAATCTCGTCATTATAAATGACAGTTCTATTGCTCCATCTGTTTTTATTTTGAAAACTACTGCCCTAACCATTTATCATTACATCAGCTACAGGACGTCCAGGATCTTTCAAATGATAATAATAATAATAATATTGAATACTATCCTTAATAGGTTATGGATCCTTATAGTACATTTTGCAAACCCAAGGGAGAGGATTATACTACTGTTTGCGTATTACTATGTGAGAAAACATAAATATCACGTGTTCCTTTTCACAAGATATCATGATCCATGTGGTCAGAAAGTGAAATGTGATCTAACAAGTCTTACTTCACAAATAGTTTGCATTGTGTCGGATAAACAAACATCTGGTAACAATTATCATTCATACTTAAAAGATATACTGCTGTGTGATATAACGATTTCCTTCTAATTTCCGATTATCAATATTTAAAATCCACCGGTTCCGTGATATGTTCTGTCCTAACTCATTGATATTGTTTATTTATATCATTGCTGCTATGTCATCCTTTTTCTAAATATTCAATGAGTAAACAGGTGTTTTTGTAATTGTTTACCAGTTGACTAATAAGAGTGACAAGCAAGAGCCAAACGGTTATAATTGTTTATAGCTCTCGTAGGCGTTCTTGCTAGGAAAATAGTACAAATTAAGCTAAGAAAGAAACGTCTATTTCTTTCATTGCGCTTGGCATGACAAAATGAAACTGATAGATTGATTCTGAATGTACGTCCTCTAAATACTGCGTTTTGAAACGAAGATGAACAGGCGGACAGTTCCATAGCATTTCTATTATCACACTTTTTTCTTTACCAAACATACTAGTTCAAATCCTTTAACTAGATCTCTGTAACTTCCAACTCTACAACTCCCATTATGAAGCATATTTATTGGGTATATGTGACAGCTTATGACAAGGTCAACAGAATAAGGAAAAATATTATATCGTGCAGGTGATGAATTGATATAATATGAAATTTCCACAGTTTTCATACTCTAGCAGTGTTGTGTTTTGACATTGAGATAGCTCGTGAGTGTTATCAATCATTGACCTAAGGAAGCGCCGGTGTACCCACGGCATGACTCTCTTTCTTCTCCATTTCTCAGCCCTTGAGGTCAGCTATTGACTACTAAAATGTTGAGCATCAGAAACCCAGTTTCTTTGAGTCCTTCCTCTCCTTTGTACATTATGTCCACTTCTTGTATTAGAGGTGGTACCCGCCAAGATGTTGACATGAAGATTCCTCGTGAGTGTCATCAATCATTGACCTAAGGAAGCGCCGGTGTACCCACGGCATGAATCTCTTTCTTCTCCATTTCTCAGCCCTTGAAGTCAGCTATTGACACTCCAATGTTGAGCATCAGAACCCCAGTTTCTTTGAGTCCTTCCTCTCCTTTGTAAACTTTGTCCCCTCCTTGTATTAGAGGTGGTACCCGCCAAGATGTTGACATGAAGATTCCTCGTGAGTGTCATCAATCATTGACCTAAGGA
>JAAAKL020011435.1:0-13653 GCA_010016065.2 Carybdea cf. marsupialis auct. non (Linnaeus, 1758) | reverse complement strand
TCCTTCTTCCACATCTCACCTTATTAAGCACAGAAGGTTAAGAGTACTTTGAATCTGCCTTAATTTAGTCCTTCTTCAACCTCTTTCCTTGAGTTTAAAGCTCATTTTGAATCTACCTTAATAAAGAGAAAGAAAGATTTAGAGCGCAATCTAGTTCTGGTTGTGTGCTTACCTCTTTAAGGTCAATCAAAGTCTTCGAAGGTAGAAGAGATAAATCGATTGTTTCCCACGTGTTTGCTTTTGCATCAAATTTGTCAAATTCCATTGCTTGGTTCTTCATAGATATCATCAAGTCAGAGTCAAAAGATGCACCGCAGTTTACTGCATCCTGGATGGCAGTAGATACCTAAGGGGGTCGAAAATTGGGCTTTTGAAAAATGTTATGAAGTCTCATGAAGATTAAAAAGGACAGCACATTTTTTTGGCACAAATATTCGTTAACTAAGTAATATTTTATCCTATCCTATGATTTCCTATCGCATGATTTCAATCTCTGCGATTGAGAAGTACCTCTAAATATATTCTAGTTTGATAGGAGCTTACATAACATATTTGACTCATTAATGCGCTCTAGAAAAACTGTCTTTTCGTTTAATTAAGATATTAAGAAATTCATTTCACTTCTATTGAATTAAACTATCCAACCTTAACATGGCATTGACACTTAGATCTTAAATTAATCTGGACTGGACACAAGATCATATTTCTGGTCTTTGGGCCACTGAGATAAACTCTGCTACTACAGTAATGTCATCCTTTATAGAACTATATCTGAGTGTCATTTTCTTACGTTTCGCGAATTCATTTTGTACTTCAAAGGTTTTTTCGTCTGACACTTCTCAGAGTACAAGTTGTCAGAAAATAACCTTAAAAGGGAATCAACGAAATTATTTACCCAACTGTGTTTTACAAGGTAGCCAATCAGAACTCTGACTGCCAGATTGGTGTTGTTTTCACCAATCAATGTCCGTGAAGCAGAAAGGTTAACCAAAAAGGCCCAATGAGAAGACAAATCCTCGCTATTTCGTGCAGTTTTATCATATAATTATCATATGTTATCATGTATTATCATTTTATGATAATATTATCCTATTGTTATCATTATTATTTTGATTTAAATTTTTTTTATCTTCATTTTTTCTTTTTCTTTTTCTTTCCCTCTTTATGGCTTAACCTCTATGTATATCCTTCTTGAGTGATTTTCTTTTAGAAAATAGCCACAATGGCATATAATACTCACAATTTACGCTCATGCAGGGGAAACAGAAAAGTTGGTTAGGAGGAAGAAAATGTTTTGCAAAAACAAGCTTAACGTGCTTATAGTAAACCAAATTCATGGTGAAAACTTAGTTCCAGTGGCTGTACCCCTATCATATTTTTTTAGTTTCGCTATTAGCTTCATCAGGCCTGAGTATTTACATACAGAAAATAGCACTGATGAAGCTAATGGCTAAACAAGAAAAGAAAATCAGGTTGTTGGTGGTGGTGAGAATTAGGGCTTGACTTCCAAGATTCTATACCTCACTATTGCACTATTTAGCGCAGTGGTTAAGTCACCGTTCTTGGTGTGGGAGATCCTGGGTTCGGTCCCCACCAGCGCCGTAAGCAAGTTGTGTTTAATGCGTTCTGTATACACTTTTATATACTTACGAAAATAGAGTGCGAAACGAGGAAAACACGAATTTTTACTATTCGTGAGTTTCACTTTTATTTTGCAATCCTCGTGTGAATTTATCTAATACGTTTGGGTAGACTCTGAGCAGTCTTTGAAGTCTGGCGTTTAGATTACTTACAAACGATATAAACGCATATACACCCTTATCCTGGAAATCCCGTAAAAATAAGTATTTGTTCATGGCTTAAATAATAGAGCCGTAAAATGTACATGTATGATCAAGATGTTTAAACGTGAAATGTTTGTAAATGTGACCAGAGTCATGAAGGCAAACCAATTCTTTTGACGAAAATAATTTTCTGTATATGTATGACGTTGCTAGTAACACAGTAGCCGTTACGATAAAATGCATCGCAAATAAATTATGAAACTACAAATGTCTCACCCTATTAACTATTTTCATGAGTCATAAACCTGTAATCGTGTAATACGTAAATCTAATGTTGTTTCTGGATCTGTAGTATTTATTAGAAGTGTTACGTCAACTTTCAATCTTCAAGACGCATATGTGATATGTAACAATCAATAAATGCAAGTTAAATTGGCTTAATTCCAAGTCTTGCAGTTTGATTTAAATTATTTTGGGGTTAACAATTTTCTACCATTTTAAAACCTACTTATTACAGCTGATATGATTCTGGAGAGAGTGAGAGAGGAGTACAGTTTACTGAGCTTCCCTTATTTGTATCAAGGTGTACGTGCCGTTTCATGATTGAACTTCTTTGTAAAATATTGTGCTGCACTGTTTACTGGGGTTCGGGAAGTCTCGTGCATGTAGGTAAAGTAAGTTCATTGTAAGGGTTAGCTGGTGTCCAACTTAAGGTAAAGAATGGGAATAAGGAAAGAACCTGCAGGTAAAAAATGACCTTCAGGTATCTTTAACAGTGCTGTTATTGTGCTATGAAGAACCTTTAAAATCAAAATTCTATAAACATTATTTAGTGAAACACAATACTAAATCGTACCAAACTTTATAAAAATAAATTGATTTTCAACTGCAGTATCTATTAACTTTACAACAAGCTAGAGGAATGTTATGTACTGGAGACGGCTATAAACCAATGACTAAATCTAACAGGGAACAAATTTCGTAATTCAATAACGCGAGGCTAGCCAAAAACTATGTTGCTGCCCATCTTTGTTAATCTTACTTTTGTATTGTCTGGACAAATTCAAATCTTAATCTCACCACATAATTTAATAGACTTGCTCATTCTTCGTACAGATCAGAAAATGTGAAACTTAGGTCTGTTTTGTATGCTAAAATGTACCATGTTTCTTTCTGTTAGGGTAGATAAAGATCAACTGACCACAAATTCACGGCGCGTACAAGTTTCCCCACACTGTCCTCTTGTTTATTGAACAGTACCGATTTATGGTAAGTTATTTATCCAAACGCTGAGTTTGATTGTGAAGAAATGCTGTGTGTTGAGCTGACACCTTCAACTGCATACAAATAGTGCGGTTAGTGTAGATAATAGGGCAGCCTGTTGAGATTAAAAGTTCAACGAAATGAATTCCCTGACCAGTGCATGAAAGTGTTGTTTGGCAAAACATCTGTCTGGCAAGGCAACACGATAGAAAGCGATGAGCTGCAGCGTTTTCTTGGTTGCAAAGCAAAGGAAAGAGAAGTCGGTGGATTTTCACTGAGTTTGCTTTTTCACCGATATTTCTGTGGCATGAAAGATCATTGTATGAAATATGTTTCTAGCACTTTGAGTAACATCTTAAGCTCAGTTTTAAGCGGTTAAGTCGATAATTTAGACACAAGGATAGAAGGTAATATTCGGATTCCAACAGCTTGGTTACTAGTCAGTCATCGTTATAACCTTAAGAAAAGCAGTCGTGCGATTTCGTAAGTCGGTAACTTCTATTGTCACGTAAATACATCGAGTTGGATGAGGATTGTTCATTCACAATCAATGTTTGTATCATCGGTGATGGTTCGCATGACGTCAGAGATCACTGGCCAAGTTTAGAATAAAGTCAGTTACAACAGGCAGGTTATCCATCATTGGTGGCAATATTATGGATGTAAGCTCTCATTGAGTGGGAACGTCTGCCAAATATCTGAGTCAAAATGGGCGTAACACGTACATAAGTTTTAGTGAACATCTGGTCTTCAGCTGATGTCTACGATGGAAGTCGGCCAGAAGAGATAATCGATAACTGAAATCGGGTGATTGACATCAGCTTGGAGAGAGCAAACATTGATTCTAACTTAGGCAGTTAATACAAAGTTATCACAGTTTGAGAGTAGTTTGTACTGGATTTTATAGTTTTTTCGGGAGATTTCAAATGCAGGCAGAAAACAAGCACATAGCTCTGCTACGGTCCTCTGGCAGGATTCGACCAAAGTCATTACCTTTAGACCACTTAGGGGAGAGCCTTTCGAATGCTATCGAGGGTAACCTTGGTGCCGAATCACTGAACGTGTCGATTGATTGGGAAAGTCTTCGAGATTCTACGAATTCTTGTAATGCTTCAGAGACCAGGTTGCCTGTAATACTACTTGGGGACAATGCGAGTGAAAAAGACCGAATAAACAGCATAAACGAAGCTATTAAATGGCTACGAGAGGAACTCAGTGACATGAAGTCACAGGATAAGAAACTTGCAAAGACTATGATTGATATACGAGCTAAGATTCAACAATATCGAGTCGAACTTCAGCAGCAAAAAGACACGGGGTATAATTCAGACGAAACAGAATCATCTTTTGGCACCGACGAGTCCAAATCAAGACCAGAGTCAACTGACAGCGATCGTAAGTATTGGCCGGAAATGACTAGTTCCCATAACTTCTTAAATAACAAGAGAGCCTCTTGGGTTATATAGCAGAATCTAGCAGGAAAGAAATGTGGAATATATACATGAAACAAATTATACCAGACACTATTTCAATGTAATGCATCTATGTAAAATATGAATCATATAATTAGGATGGTATTGTAGATTTAATTTATTTTTGTACTGATACACAAATTTTACGCTAGTCTCTAGGTAACTCAAGACAAGATTTTCTACCGCTAGTACAAGAACAAATTAGTTTTAAGTGTTTGGTCTAAGTGTAAAAGTTAACAACTTGCTGTCTATAAGACCAGAATATCTTCTAGCAGTGAAACGTAAGCTGTAAGGTTGAAAGGCGTCTTTTGTCGGTAGATATCTCTTATGAATGAAACTCGATCTGTACATAAGCCTTTGTAGGTAAGAACAGTTTTGTCGCACATTCGTATTGATTAAGAATTAATGATTTCATAGCTTTCAAAGCACAACTGTAGCTCAGTCTGTAATGTGAAACGTGTTTACAACATGGTCTTTCTCTAATCGTTTTCATGTGTATTTGATGAAGCGTCTGTCGTGAAGTAAAGAGTTGATGTTTCGTGTAGCCACAAATAAGGGTTACGGTGGAGAATCAAGTTTCTAGCGGTTGCCTACTTGATGTGCGCTAATTGGCAATAGTTAAATGACATTTTGTGCGAGTCGAAACACAACTGAGGGATTTTGAGAGTTGAGTGGCCATTGTAGGCAATAAAGGAACTCTCATTGGCCATAACAATAACTTGTGAGTTCCTTTACAACATCGTCTACGCCAACATTGCTTAACCTTCAATGCTAGTTTATGAATGTGAGAAAATGCTATTGAGAAACTGCACGCAACTGGTCTAACAGTCAATCAGGAAAATTATCTCCTAATACCCACGAAATATGGCGATTTCTATCAATGAGGACATTGTCTTCTTGGTTTCTAAAGCTGTGAGCCTTTAATCTGAACACTGAGAATTATTTGCATTACTGTGATAGTAATGTCGAACAGGGTGTTTCCAGGTACCACTAAATGTTTGACATTTCTTTAAAATTCTGTCATGCCACTATGGTTTACTGCGTCATAGAAAAAGGTACAGAACATTTGGCAAGAGACTTTATGTTCTTGAAAAGATGATACAATTGAGAAATGTTTTTTAACCGAATACCGAATTGAAATCTAGCCTCTAGAAATTTTAAAGGTTTTTTAGTTGCCGATACATTTACATCTATCAATATATATATAAAATGTCTGCTGACAGAATGGAGCCACTTGAATCCGAAAGACCTTTTAAGGTACTTAAAAGTCGTTAAAAATAGGAATTTGTGTTAAAAAGGTAAATCGAGTAAGTCCGAGTACCAAATATTTACTTGTGAAGAGTGTTGAGTACTCAGAATTTCTTAGCATCTTCTTTCTAAAAAGTGCTGTCTTGGTTTAACTTTGATTCAAAGTAGGTTCTAAAAGGACATCCCGCCTGAAGTCAACAAGAGTATTTTTCATTGAGAGAAAAATGTAATAGCGTTTCTGTTTCTATTTCAAAGTTTTCTATTATATCCCTGAACAGTGTACGTTTCATTACAAAAAGTTTTTAACGATCCCAATTCTGCACTTCTTTTACGATATTTTGTATATAAAAATTTCATGTAGGCCTATATTCTCCAAAACTGATGCTAGAAGCCTGACAACCTATTTGCAGTTATCAGCAAACATTAGCAAGTTAAAGACTTTGATAAGATGATAAAGCCATCGACAAGTGAATTCCCGACAGGATCAGAAGTAAAGGAGTTTCCTTATTTTTTGGCATTTTATCTGCTGAAAATTGAAACTCTCTATATATCGTCTCATAATATTTAAACCAGACACAATCTGCAAAGATTAATAGAATACACAGAAGAAATGTAACACTGACGGGAATAACGAAAACAAGTTCAAGATGTTTACGCAAACAATGTACTTTTCCGTTCCGCAACCAACGATAAAGTTGCGGTATTTTTAATTTTATGAGACCTAGTGTTGACGAAGTTTGCGCCTTATAAAGAAAGGTGACTTTCTGCAATTAGGGATGTTTCTGATATTTATTAAGGGGGGCAGGGGAAGACATTGAAGTTTTATTGCCACAGACAACTTCGTTTCTCATAGTTACTTATTTACTTGACGCAGTGACGATGAGTAGGAGGCATTTGCTTCCTACTAATTTGCGAACATTTGTAACAAATGTTCTCTTAAAATGTGATAAAGGAATTGGATAAAATTTGGATTGATGAGATCTAGTAATCTACAATGGGGATCATCTCTCGTCGTACCTCCTATACGCAGAGATAGGAACATTACCCCGTGATTTCCTTCTCCTTAGTACGAAACTTACACGCAACAGTGAATGAACAGGTTGAAACAAGTTTTAAGTGCAACTTAAAGTTTGCATCCCTTAACCCCTAATGTAATAGATCCTCTATCATCACTGATTTGATTCTTCCATTCCATAATTGCTTTGTACTGACAATAAGTAATGAAAACCCCATGTAAGGAGTTTCAGAAAACTGCTACATTTTCCCGTCGAACACTTTCCCATGATTCTAACAAATGTTGACAAGAAAACCTTGAATGCTTATTGTAAAAGATTCTACTTCTCTTTGTACTAAAAGTGATTAACGTGTTAGTAGAAATCTCCAGATTTAAAAAGTGATTTCTTTAAGAAATTGTAGGAAAGAGTTGAGGACTCGCATAATCGAAATTAGGTTTCTTTGGGGAACCATTTTTCCAGTAATTGAGCGTCAATCGGCGATTTGAGAGGACTATAATATTGTGTTTCATTGCAAGGATTCGAAATCCATGACTTTTCAGGAAGACTGACGTCTATTCGAATATTTCGAACGGAATATGGTGTGTACGACTAACTAAATAGATTTGTTTGATAACGCTTCTTTTAATGTTGCTATTTTTTATCAAATCGATATTTGCTAAGCAGTTGAGGTGTTCAAACCCACTTGACGTGACCCCCATCCCAGCCGTTATGCCTTTTGGTGTAACCAGATGTAATCACTTCAGAGATGATCAGAGATGAAGTTTATTAACTGCATGTTGAAAGACTCTGGTTTAGCCTTAGGTCAGAGCACCCAGATGTTTATCCTTTTATCCTAAGACGAAACAGTATATCCGCATCGATTTTACACATGATATGTATGGGCTCCACTTTTGGGGAAATGATTTTTAGCCTAATATTCTCAACTTTTCACTTCTTCAACTTTTACTTCGGGTTCTAAAAAAAGGGAACGTTGTTACAGAGAAACCTATCCAAGAAAAATTGAATTCTTTTTTGTATTGTATGTTGATTTTTCACAAATAATTAAGCATTTCCTCTTATCATTATTTAAATTACTCTAACGATACAAAATGAAATTTCCATGACTGTTTATAATCATGACACCTCGTGGACATGTTATTACTGCTTGTTGACTGAGAAGAAAAAAGAAGCCTTTTTAAGTGATCTTTTGAAAAAGTCCGAGATAAGAGATCATTCAAAAGAAACCTCATGTTTACTTGTAAACAATCGCAATTAATATATGCCCGCAATTAATTTTCAGGAATTCAAGATCTCTCCACAATCTAATAATTATTTACTATGTGGTTATAATATTGGAGACAGTGGTAACCAAGGCAAGAACTAGGATGGTTGAAGTATGTTTGTTTCTCTGCAAGCTCTAGTTTCAACCAACAGATTTGAACCAAACCGAACTGTTGCAGTGGCCGAAAATAAAATTTGCACTAAATGGAAACTGCTAAGTGCATAAAAGGTATTTAGAACAGTTAAGTATACGATGCGACTACGCACTCGACAACGCTAGTTCCTCGTATGTTAGAGCGCAAGAAAATGCTCGAATAAAGAGCCAATCCAATTCACTTAGCTACTTCGTGTAGCAAGTCTGTTTTTCACCTATTCCGCAACAACTTCGCAACTTAACTATCCATAACATAACTGATACACAAATTTCTCATGATTAATATACAGATTAGAAAGGAAAAAGTAAAATACTATCCAATCCAATTCGAGCACGTATAATCCTAAACTACGTTAATACCTACGATTACAAATGCCTAAAACCCCCATACCATAAAACACCCTTCCGTTCCACTATTCAATTTCCAGTATGAAAGCGAGGCCGCGACGTAAATAGCCTGCCATACGAGCTTATTCATCTTCTATAATAGTGGACAATCACCGGTTGAACTGTGAATTAACAGACGTCATAAACCTAGTGCGTATTTTCAGGGACAGAATCTTAAGGGAATATTCAACAGGACTGAAGGGCCGTCTTTCGACCTTCTTCATGCCTGTAAGGTTCTCATTTTAGACCAAATTATGACGTCAAGCAAGAAAATCAACAGTAAATTCCTTCATATAGCACTAAATTACTTTATCATTTAAAGGCAAAGGTAATTACTTCCCCTTCTTCCAAAGAAAGTTCAGAATGATTTCTTTTTCCAGACAAAGTTATAACAGTACAGTATATGTAGCCATCGGTTTTCCCAAAATGTCAATTCTTTTCGCCGGTTTTGGCAACCTCCACCCATTTTCGTTCTTATCTCTGTACCTAAATCTAATATTTTGCTACACAAGAGGTTGTTTTTCTCGACCTCCAATTGTAGTCAGTCTACAATCTAGTGATGTACCTACTTCTTTTATTAGGACCGGTGGAAAATAATTGGAAGTGGTTAGCGGATACAAACATTTACCGTAATTCAGGGGCCCCGATTAGTTTAAGGCCGGAACTGTTTCGTGGCATAGCCACTTTCTGCAACATGAATCACGTATACGCAGACATAACATTTTGAACAAACTAGGATGTATGATTTGCATTCTGATTTTAGTAGTAAAACAACCAATTATTAAAAAAATTCTTTATAAAAGAAAAATATAAGTAAATAAACTAAGGAATATTGATGCTATATTTAAAAATTTCCTAATCGACGGATAACACTTCAAATTAACATTTTATCATATTAAGTATAAGGATATATTGAGATATAAATGCTTCACTCCTTGCTGTAGACTCGTAGCAAGGGAGGTGGAGGTGAGGAAAACACACCGTCAGAATTCGTTAGGCGACCAGAAAAGGCCGATGTCGTGCCTATATTCTCGAAAGTCTTCGAACTCGAGTTATCTAATTAATGAATATTTCCTTAAACGTTGAGACCTTGCCGAGTCAATTTTGCAACCTTAAGAAGCAGAATATCTGCACAGAGAATTTTGCTTTAAAATTTAAAGTGTCCATCTTTATCTGGTTAGTTTAAGTATATGGAGTGAAGTTGCACGCGTAAATTCTTTCTGGTTGCCAACCAAAAGAAGTTTTCATCATTGCACAGTAAAACAGTTGTATTAACTCCCTTTAACTAGAAATTATAGGTAATACGCCAACATGTAACAACAAAGGCCATTCAAAAACTCTTTACATTGAAACCCCGGGTAACTCATGTTTGTTTCCAGTGATATAGATGGGTTTCCTTTTATTATAAACAAGTGTTTATTTAACCTCAGCACTAGTTTTCTCATCTAAGCACTAAAATGGGCCTACAATTTCTATTATCTTTTATTTCAAATGTAAATGTCTTTACTGTTTGATATTATATTTACTTGTAGCAGTTATATGAAGTAGTTGAGCAACAGACGTTTGTTTAACATATATTTGAGTGAGTGCACAGGAGTTAAAGAATTACATACAAACGTGAGAAAATAATCTTCTGAGGATTTATTGGGAGAACGAATGATATATGGCCTATAGACGAAAATGAGGATCATTCTTTCCTAAATATTAAGGTTCGTTTTCATATAATTTTTGTTGTATAAAAGACATTTATCGAAGGCTACATGACTATTGCCCATAATCACCTCTCCGTGCTTTGGATGAAGAAAGTTGAAAAAGGCATTCGATGCCTTGAACTTGCAACTTCACTTTCAGATCAGACAATTAAAATTGAGCAAACAGTTTGAAGCTTGCATCAATATTTACGTAATCGCTTGAAAACCCAAAGTGTTTAGCTACTTTATTTCTTTGTTCAGTAGAGAATCAAATCTGTTGAGAGTAATGTGTGTTTTTGTTTGAGACGTTTAACGGAAAAGAGAGGCCAGTCTTACTTAAATTTGGGTGAAACCTAGCTAAAAATTTGTCTTTGCCAGGGGAAAAGCGAGATCTCCATGGGTTTTAAACTTCAGTGGAAGTCAAAATCTGCAAGACGCTATTCTCCATCACAAACTCTCAGTTCAACAATAATAATGGGCCTCGTTCATTGTGCAATAGTTCTGACATTTCTCAATCCTTTAAACTGGTAATCAAAGCTCTAGCAAGAACACGTTGCTGTCTGCATACGAAGATCTAGGAACCAAAACCATTCGTCCTGAATGAAGAAAGGAACTGTGCTCTTCAACAGTGAGTCGGCCACAACTAGGTTTGTATAGACTGAACTTAGGTTGTCACGTAATGATATCTATTAACAAAAGGGCCTGATAAATAAACAAGGGATGAAACTTGGCAACAATAAGTGATAGCAGACAGAATACACTCTGTGCCAGGTGGTGGCAAAGGTATGTCTGGGATGTGATAGATCATTACCAACAAGTGTTATTAAAACCACAACTTCACGTCCACTTGACAAAGGTTCTCATAATGTCTGTCTCTTTTGTATTATTGTTGAACATAAAGTAGTCTACTGATTGTTACGCCTTGTTTTTAAGCAGGCTCCTCTTTGTTATTCTAGATAATACGCGAAAACAGAGTAAAGTCTCTTAGTTGGCAATCGATCACATTTTATGTAAAAATTTTTATTTTAACTTTTTCCTTAGCGAAAACTATTTATGCATCATGCTAGTATCATAATCTGGAGAGTGGAGAAGGAAATGATTAAGGTGTCCCACTTTAATTAGGCATGCAGAGGCACTAGTGCTGATAGTGCAGGCTGGGAACTGCAAGGACTGAAACATACTGTTGTCTCTACGTTCTGCAATGCTCCTAAAGACTATGGCAAAAAGAGTTATCTACACCCCCCCTCCCATATTTTAAAAAACTCATTCTTTCTTCTTTCTTTGCTACTTATTTGATGTCTTCCTTCCCAGATGAAGTACAACACACGTACGTATTGGTTTAATATAAGATTTGCTAACACACCTATCAGCTGAGTTACTACACGTTCTTCGTTGTATGACAGTTTATTTTCTGTTTTAGCTACTGCAAGTGCTCTCTCGCGTTCATTTCATTGTCAAATGCTACTCAAGATTTTCCCAAGATCACCAAGTATATCACTTACCTGTAGGCTGTATCGAGCTTGCCACTGTTTCAAACAGCGAAAAAGCGTTGTTACGAGTGCTGGACCAAACAATAGCGCGCGTGGGTCCGCAATGTTACGTAAAATTGCTTATTAGCTTCGTTTCATGGGGACTCATACCTGCATCTTTTTCTCTTAGAACAATTCATGAATGCGCCTACAACACCTTGCACTGTTTCGAAAAGTTGTGCAAAGGACCTCGCGGACATCAGTCAGGGAAAATTGAAACGGAAGAGTGCAAAGGCTACAGTGCAAGAGGATGTAATATGTTTTAAGGCGTGCTAAAGAAATTTGCACAAAAAAATAACACCTCCGAATAAAAAAATATTCGACTCAACGTCTTTCGCTACTTGCACTTTATTCCTTCATTTACAGCCGTTGTTGCTTAGTAGTGAGGCTTTTAAAGTTTCAGAATAGTTAAGGGTAATCTATCTTAAAGTACCTGTTCAGCCTGAAAATGACAAATTCCTAGTAATTTTGAAGCATGACAGTGTTCGTGATGTTCTTTTACAAGTGTGTAGTACACGTGTAAAACGTTGACGGCATGAAGATAAATTTGTGAAGTGAGACACTTGCTTAGAGTTTAGAAGAGTGAACACAATAAGAGTAACTGGTCTTAAATTTCCCAAGTGAAACTCATTCCTAATTTGTTAGCTGATTACTTCATATCTTCTCTGTTGACTCGTTGGAAAACAAGGAATGGAGAATGAACGGCTCCTTGAAAAAGCTAGTGTACTGAGCAAATTTTCTAACAAAAGCCCCCATCAATCTCAGTAAATGACAACACCATGTGAAGCGCGATTCCGTAATGTATTTTTCAAGTAGAAAGATGTACTACCGTACTAATTTATAGGGGAGAGCTCTGAATGAATGGAAAACAGTTGAAGCCTGGCCTCTGGTCTCAAATATGTGCTATGGTACCGAGATGATGATTTAATTATTGTATTGCTTTAATGATCCAAAAACTTCGATTCCCGAGTGAAAGAATATCGTCCCAGGTAGATAAAATGATGCTGCAATCACTTACAGCATGTATGTTTAAAGATTGAAAGGACAAAATGACCTCTGTGCAATGTCAGATTAGCAACTAGGTCACCTTGCATTGAAGTAATTAAGAATGGGCTGCGAAATGTCATTATACTAGGATGAGTTGTGCATCAATTATTGC
Source organism: Carybdea cf. marsupialis auct. non (Linnaeus, 1758) (assembly GCA_010016065.2). Lineage (NCBI taxonomy): Eukaryota > Metazoa > Cnidaria > Cubozoa > Carybdeida > Carybdeidae > Carybdea > Carybdea cf. marsupialis auct. non (Linnaeus, 1758). The sequence continues at coordinate 690 of JAAAKL020011435.1, read as the reverse complement.
AGTCATTGAGGAAATGCTGTCCACCTTGTTTAAGATCGCTTCTCACGGTCTGTAGACCTATAGTGATCTGTTTTGCTAACATGGTACTAATGATTTGAATGGAAAGTTATTCAAGACCATGTAAGTCTCCTTTTGTACAGCAATTACTTATTTTAAATGAGATAGTGAATATTGACAATGTTGATACATAGTATTAATTCAGTCACTGTTACAAGAAAATAAGATCAAGTACGTGAATAACCCAACATGGACATTTTAAATCTCAGATCATCCTAGTTAACATACTCCCCTTGTTGTCGTTTATTGCAAACACTGTATCTAACAGACGTCAGAAGAACCGAAAGCAAAAAATGATAGGAGATTTTTTATTGTGTGTACAAGTTGAATGTGGAAAGGTTCACTACCACAGGGTAGGATAATAATCCTAACAAAATGACTGCAACTGATCAAATAGAAAATCGTGGTGTGTATGAAAACCATGTAGACCTTATGAAGCCTATTTGCTAGATTGTAAACATCTTTATAATACGAGATCTGATGAAGTAGTTGGGCTCACTAGGAGAACTATGGTGTGAGATTACGGCAATAGCTCTCATCATAATCGGACTTTGAATAAAGAGAAGAATTTGAACGCTACTGATGGTGGTGAAGGATAAATTACAAAAGGGGGAAGTTGGGGGGGGGGGGGGT
>JAAAKL020011434.1:0-13654 GCA_010016065.2 Carybdea cf. marsupialis auct. non (Linnaeus, 1758) | reverse complement strand
CGTTTATATGTATACCAATTATTACTATTACAGTAAGGAAAAAGGCTGTTCTATAAAACAAGCAATGTTCAAAAAGGAAATGCAAGTAACCTCACTTATTCAGATCTCGCAGCCTTCACCAGATGTATGTATATATGTATATAAGTATATGTAAGTTCATGTATAATATATGTGTGTATATTCATGTGTTAAGTGAATATGTATACGTACAGTGGCTTAACCATCAGAAAAATATTGGGAGACACCAGAACAGATTTATTACCGGGTTGTTTTAGTGAAAAACTGAACTGAAAGTTCGCTAGAGGCGCAAACACGCGAAAGAAGACTGGTTAAGCAAACTGTGTGAAAGAATAGAAAAATTCCACGAGGAATTCCACTGAAAATTCCACTGAAATTCCATCAATATGTTCAGGAACTATTAGGTGAGAGAATGTACGTCGTCTAGTGGATGTTGAAAAGAAAAAGACGGCACTATGATCTTGAATACAGGAAAGATCATGAGAAGAAGGGAAGAATATATCAACGAATTCATCGTAGATGATAGAGAGCATCTGCCTGAAATCAAATTAATGGACTAGAAAGTACTGGAATTAGGGGTAAGGTTGGTGTTAAGTAGGATGAAAAGAAATGGGACAGCATGACCAGATGAAGTGAAGATAGAACAAATTTTAGCTTTGGAGTGTTACAGGATTGAAAAAGTACTGAAGGAAGCAATAAAGCACAGAATAAGAATTATGAAAGCGGCTTGTTTAGGTAGCTTAATTCTTGTAGAGTTGCCAGAGAAACCTTCTGCATTTGAACGTTAGCTTCATCGAACATTAAGTCTCATGAGTAACATCACCAAAATACTCCTACGAAGCACTATGACAAAGAGTAGAAGCAAAATCTCTCCAGAACAATGTGAATTTGTAACCGATAAAAGCACAAGAAAAGTAATGTTATTGGGAACACCTACCAACATACATAAGAATTCAAAGAGTCATCACATACCTCTGAGTATCAAGTTTATCTGTAGCTTCCTTTTCGAAGAGAGGATTTGAAATGATAAGTTTAAAGAGATGCTAGATAAAGAAAAAGGATTTCACCAACGGGATTTGAGCCGTGACCCCTCCATTTGTTGGGGGCACAATTTTCTATTTCAAGTATCTTGTCAAAAGCACTTTGAAATTTTCAATGTGTATTAGATGGCATGTCGGCCCGGATGGCAGCCGTTCAATAGTCAAGTCACATTGCCCAGACAGTCTAATATCCGAAATTATGTAGAGCTGTATTATGATGCCCTCCGGTGGATTATTGGAGGCTGATTTGGAGACCCAGCTCAACTAGTGGAGCGCGCATCACGTATGCATGGATCACAGGCTGGAATCCTATTGTTGACGTACTATTGTATCTCTCTGGTAATTTCTTTCTCCAAATCTATGGATTCATAAGATTCCCTTTTTTTATAACGCTTCCATGTTTATCCATGTTCCATGCAAGTCTAAGGTTAAGTCTTCAGATAAAAGAAAATGGAATATTATTAGAACATCATGACAAAGCAAATGCCTTACCTGTTAGAGGAAGAATTAAGCCCTTAGTCACCCTTCCGACAACATGTGTAACAACCCTCGAATAATAATATCAATAACACAGAAGTAAACAGATGGGGCGACTCACAAACAAAGGGGTAGTAATGTGAAGATTGTGAGTGCACAATGATGATGTAAATGGTCGAATTTGTCAAAAGATAACATAGGTAAGCACAGGATAACCTGACTAAAGATGGATCTCCACTAGGCAGGACAAGTAGCTTCTACCACGATTTTCCGCCGCTACTTTTTCTGCCGCTACGTTTCCCGCCGCTATCTTTCGTGCAATCTCCACGTGGTAGAGGGAAGAAGAGAACAAGAGGCAAACGATCAAAAAAACAAAATATGGATAACATGATAAGATAAGTTCTGTGCCTTTTGCTTCTACTCAACGGTATTTTACAGCGACACGTACCAGAAGAGGAAGGAAATCGGAGACGGTTTGAAAGAGGCCTCTAGGTACGACCGATTTATGAAAAACCTAAGCAGGCTGAAAATTTCTTTGATGTGTGGATACAGCGGGAGACAAAGTGATCGGAGTGTCAGAACAATAGTTTTGTTGAACATTCAGTCGACACTGTCACATGAGTCTCAAGGTCACCACTACCATTGTACTCGGCGAATCGAATCATGATACGACTTTGACATCCGGCTTTTTTACCACTCGTGATGATTTTACGATAATTCCAGCTTAAAAGTAAATTGATTTAATCTATACTATTTAGGCCTATGCTACACAACAATATCGTCCATTCTAAACTCAACATGCAGTTTAACGCTGCAGTTCCTTGTTTGAACATTCTAATCAATTACATCTCTCAAGTTCAATCAAGAGGAATAAATATACATAGTCTATATTGCTTATAGCTCTCCACATTTCTATTCTTCGCTGATCTATATGTCTGTCTAACTCTAATATTCTTTTAGAGACTTGTGTGACATTTCTTTGAAAATTACCGAGATGTACGACTTGTACCTTGTATTTATTGAATCAAATTCTAAAACTGTGCTGGTGGTACCTACGTATTATCTCTCGCATTTGCTACATTAACCTTGATAAACTACAGTTTTGGAAATACTATCTGATTCATAGATTGATGAACAGTTGTCTCTTCTCGTTTCTTGACCTGATAAACTTTCCCTCTAATTCACTCATCTAATAAATCGCTCATGCACTCATCCGATAATTTTCACACCAGGAATAGACCTTTTTACCTCTACTGTCAAAGCTACTAATTCTGCCTATTACTACTATTTGCAGGGGGTCTACATCGACGAAATCCTACTAATAAGGGGTTTTCGAAATAAAAAGTTAAGTGTTTAAGAGTTTGTCAAAAGTGGCTGAAAAGATTGCAGAATCTGGTTTTTTTATGTAAAACTTGATGGCTCGTCATCAGACTGGAAACCAATGCATAAGCAATTCTACTAGATGTCATCTAGATGTAATGGTACAAATAGGTTGCTACGGGTTCTAAAGATCCAAAAACGAAGTAAAAATTCAGAAATTCCAACAGCCTTCAGGCTTCCACAATCTACTATATAAAAAACGCAATCCACAACCAAAACAAACCAAACTCTCCCAAATCCTAACAACATCTGATTTACAAGCGTCATAAGGCTACTTTTATATAATATTTACAATAGGTAGTAATTAGCCAATTAAAGAGAGACAAACACACAAGACAAATGATTGCGCAGGCAGATAAATAAAGAGAAACAGAAAAGTACAGAAGACAGACCTGACAGAGCAACATACAAAAGCAACATTTCACATAATCAGCACATGAGGTTGACATAATTGGACAAATAGCAAGAACAGAAGCAAACAGTATTACAACGAGTAAAAATACAGAGTAAAGAGGGGAATTACCGTTACACTCTTACTATTTAGCAAAGACTGGACGCTGTAACGTATTTTACAGTGCTGCAACGCTCAAATTATTTACTTGTGTAGATGATAAATGAGTGGTAAACTTTGTAGTGTGATTGAAGTTGTTCACGTGGCTGATAAAACCAGCAAGGGTGTCTTCATCCCAAGTGTAAACGGACGACGAATAGTATTTTTGAGCTATACCTTCCCTCCAAAATGCATTCCCTCAGAATTTAAAATCATGTCTATTTAATCCCTTTTCTAACTTAGCCAGTAGCAGCTGTAAAAGGCCTGCCTGTAGCCAAAAGCAGCCTATCGTCTTATCACAAGACAATGAAAAGGATAAAGTATTAAGGCACCAAACAGGCCGAATGATCTCTGCAGGTCTGATTACGGGTTTTGCAACGGGCTGACAATTTGTCACCAAGAATATGCAGCTGGTTTTTGTCCCTGTTAGCAAAGTATTCGTATGCAATGAGCATCACAGTCTGTTTTAGCACTAGGTCTTCCTAAAATTATTATAAGCGCATAAATGTCTATGTCTGAAATACTTGAACAAATCAAACGAGTTTGAACTAAAACTGTGTCTCAATTTTTGAAGGTTTCTTCACATTCGGATTTGTTTTATCAATGGAATCTTCATATCAGCGATTGATGTGAGACTAAATATCAGAAGGTTTCGAGTGTTCGGAGAATGTGCGGAGTAAATTTCCTTCCCCAAGGACACAAAGGGGTCAATTTTCACAACACTACTCGATCATTAACTTAACAGTGCAAATGGGAAACGAATTCACTATCGTTGACTAGTAAGTCCAGCATCTTAACCTCTCTTCTGCAATGGCTCCAAAGGTGTTTTTTACCTGGCCAATCTGTAAACTTTGCTGGCTCTTAAAAAATATAATCTTCTTCTCAGTTGTATTTTTAATTAAATAATATTTGCCTTTAATCCAAATCTCCGGGATTTTGTTCTTTGTGTGAATCCACCGATAGGCTAGTATTTGAAACCCAGAATCATAGGTGTACAGAAATCTTTCAATTTAGGGGAGTACAGCTTTTACTGTCTGAATTTGAGATTTAGAATAATCGGCAATATTTGAATTTGGCAAGCTCAAATAGATTTTCTTTTGTAAAATGACAATATCGTGGCATTCATTACTCATTTTATATGCAAATATATTCTTTTGGCTTGATTACGATTTGGGGAGCACAGTTCCCATATACTACCATGACAGTCTTTCTTAACTTCAAACACCGGTCGTAGTAGACCAACCGTGGCGGGACAACCCCTTACTGACTGGGGACTGCGTAGTTTGAAGAAAGTGATAGCTATCCAGTAAGACTCAATAATCTTCCCTGCCCTGGAAAGCAGCAGCTGGATCTCTTCTTTACGCAAATCAAGACTCAATTTATACCTGGTCACCGCTACCTTCCTGGTTACATCCCCGTTCGGAAGGAAACAAGCTGCAGTGTCCTCTCAACTTTACAGGCCTGAGCGTTGTTTTAGAACCCTGTGTTGTTCAGGTTTCAGCTCTCGACCTCACTGGTAGAGCCGAATTGGAAAGGTTGAGACCAGAATTATTGGTACCGGTTCAATTCCAAGATTTTTCGGAATGATGGTTGTGGCCAACTGACCGCATCACGTACTCTCCTCCGAATATTGTTTCTTGGTTTACTGTCATAGCCTATATTTCTTCTGAAATCGTAGGCAGTGAGGATTTTCTGTCATAGTGTTTCTTCTCCCGAGTTTCCCACAAGGCTATCGGTTACTATGCCTTGCCAAAGAGCAACCTATGTTTTTGTTTGGGACTGCTTATTCTATACATTTGCTGCCAGCATTAATGTCTAAAGGCCCTTTCCCCCACTTGGGAACTCAGTGGATGGACGTTTACTTTCCACGACATTCAGAATTACGAAAGTGTTCTGTAGTTAAAAAATGATTGAAATCGTTAAAGGAAGCTGATAGCCTCAGATGATATTAAAGTGCTTTCGGAGAAACTGGTCTGGTAACTGTCTTTATATATCGTACTATAAACAAGTTGGAGATATTTTACACTAGCAAATAAGAAAATGAATGGGGGATAAAGTTTTTTTGCGTTATAATGTATTTTCAAAAAAACCCCATCATTCTCCTTCTCTAGCAGAGAGCTTTGAACTATCAGTCGCCAGTGTCAAGCCTGTCTTGTTCTCTCCAACATCAACGGACTTACACACACACAACATCCTTCTATAGAAATAGATATTTTGATCAACTTGTATATAAGTTGTATAACACAACAAGTCTTTCTTCTATTAAAATAGATGAATGAACATTTGATAGCGCGAATGGAATCTTAAAGGGAAGATTTTTGAGTTGTCTCTTGCTAATTTTGCTGAAATTTGACAATAACTCGCTTTGTGTTTTTTTCCTGCCAACCCCCAGATGCATGCAGCTATTCCTTTGTTTGCATTCACGTTTTTAATAAGCAACTGGGTTGCTTAGCAACGATTCTAAGAGTTGATCGAGCTGAGTTTCTCCTTGTATATTAACTAAGCAAATATATAAACAACTTTTAATGCTGTCATACGAATATAAGCAACATGGATTGGTAATATATGCAGAATAAGTGAAGGACAAATATAGGAAATAACAAACGTAACAAAAATAGAAATAGAGTGTCTTCTTTGAGAAGCGAAGAGAGAAAGAGCGCGACCAAAAATGACACGGAGCAGCACCGTAGGGAAAGACCCAGAAAAGTGAGAAAAGTCCAGAGGAGACGTTAAAAGAGCAGCTCAAAACAGAAATCTCAAAACAGAAATCGTTGATGAAGTTTTGTAGATTAATATGTTGTGTCAGACGGAAATAAGTAAGTTCCAAGGGCTAACATCCCTGAGACTGGAACTCGTGATATCCTTAAGCAACTGAAGGTTCAAAAAAGGTTTTCCTATAGAAAGCGTATACCATGACCTTGCCAAGCAATACGTACTTTCTGGCAAAAAAAGTTAAAAATTTGTTTTGAGAAATTTTCTATTTGATAAGGCTAAGCCTCATAAAAAGAGAAGAATAAAATGGTTATATCATTTAATGTCTTTAAATAACTTAATTATTACATCGCCGAAGTCATTAGAGGATTGGATACTCCAGAACACTGTTGGTTGCAATGCCTTTCTATTTTATGATACTTTAGCATTATTTAAGGCAGAAGGTACTAAAGGCAACTAAGTTTTAAATACTGCGAGGTGCAGTGTGTTATGACAAAGTTTCCAAATTCAAAGACTTGAATGATTGAAGAAAGGGGAGGAAGAGTGGAATTTAAACCATCGTGGCAAAAAGCTATTGTGGAATGGAAAATAATAGAATTTTCAACAGTGTTGATAGACAACGTCTCCCAGGATGGTCTATAACCACATACTATTTCTGGCTTCTTTCTGTGGTAAACAAAGCAATTTTTGTTTTGTACTGCTGCTAGCAGAGCTTAAAGTGAAACCTATAAAAGTACTAGAAGCTGGATAATGTGTTACTGTCGACGAAGACACAGTATTTAATACTTAGAGAGCTTGCATCACTTGAATGTAGAAAACCTTGCAAATATTCCTGTTTAATCTGAGGATCATCCTTGGTAACTACTTCTAAGCTTCTCGTTAGAGATCTAAAAGAAAAGACCGACATTATGTATCCAAGAGGATCATAGAGAACACGCAACAAAAACATCTAGCTTATTGAACCAACAATGATGATAAATCATATCCAAGAGTGGCTGATTATTTCCCGAGACGTTTTTCATGAATACTGGTGCACTTGTTTACAACACGAGATATTAGAGTCAAGAATCCAATATGAGCCCATCAGAAGTTATTTTGCTGTTGGCAGAAAGTCTTATTTTAGAAATTCTAGAAGAGTCCTTCTTCTTACTTCCTCCTCACCCAACACATACCAACTGCCAGTTCGCAGGCAGCTGGTGCCACTTGAGGGGAGGGCAGGAGGTAATGATTGTATTAAGGAACTTGCAGCTGTACTTGAGCTTTCTAATGTTAACTTTTCATATCTTTCAAGTTATCTCAAATTTCTGAGGGTTCTTAGTTTTACAGAGCCATTCATCCTAGAGTCTCCTTGGATGTGGTCCTGAGTTGCTTTAAAATTTTCCTACCAGGACTGAGTTAAGACCACGTAAGCCGTTCCCTTACTTTCTGGAACGCGCGTTAAAAGCTGGGAGTTACTTCAACGTTCGAGTCGCAAAGACTCAAATTTATACAGGAACGAGTTACTTCAAGTGTTATTTCGTTAAGATCTAGTAAGAATTTAAGAAATAAAATGGATAGTGATATCTTTGAAACTGATTCTATCTTTCTACAAAGCTTTACTACAAAGCCTGTCTCATCACAGGTATCGCTTTCTTTCTCAAGGACTACTGATGCAACGACAAAGAGCTGTCATCAAAGCAATGTTGCCATCTCACTGTACTGAAATACCTGTATTGAATGTTGATGACACTGTATCTGGCCTAGAGGAGCATTTGAGCGTATGAACTTATGTTATCAATATCTCAAGGACGGTTAAAGACTCCGATTCTTGAACTTTCGCTCAGTGCTTAAATGTCCTTTCGATGAAATCTTGTAACTATAATATAGCTTACATACACATATAACTTGATTACATTTAAACCAGAAAAGTGGATTCTTTTGACATAAAATATGTTCATGTAAAGCTGGGTATAATTGCCGTTCCGTGCCAGTTGTTGCATCAGACAGAATTGTATTTGTGCAGGTTTTGTGTGTAACTCTTATCTTATAAGAAAAACCTTTACAAGAAAAAGCAGGCTGAGATTTTCCCGAAACGTAAGAACTACATAAGAAAACAAGGTAGGCGAAGATTCAACAAAACTCAAGACATGGAATACTAGCAACGACTGCAAAATAGAAAATAGCATTAAAACAAGGATCACAATCGATTTAACACCATCCATATCAGGAAGTTTTAATGTAATCTATTCAGTTCTACTTATACACTTATAGTTACAGTTAGTTCAAATATATCTCCTTTGCTGAAAATAAAACTTCAGATCCATGGATATCAACTACATAGGGAAGCATTCACTACTTCATCAATCACGTGTTATTTACTATGGGGAGGAAATTCGAATACATAAATAATGAACAAAACAAGAAACACGTTAGGCTGAAATAATAAATAAAAGTAAAAAACGTAAGACTGAAAGTGCCTCCAGGTCTTTCTTATAAATATACTCAACATGTAATGAAGTCTCTGAGTGACAATGTCCTAAGCTCTGGCAAAGGTCCTTTTAATAGAAACAGGGTTTTTTTCTAAACAAAGGGGCATATTTAAAGGAATAAACTCTAATCATGTAAAATCCTTTAACAACCGACGCTACGGAACAGAGACCGAACTATTAAAACATATTTGGAATCTGAAAACAAAAACCATTCATTTTGAAATCCAGTGGACGATACGTAAACAAGTCGAACTGTACACAGGTGGTAGGGGAACGTGGAACGTTTGTCTAGAAGAAAAACTGTTTCTATTAAAAGGCTATATAGAGTCCTTTCTGAATAAGGTGTGAAAATGCCCTCATGCAAATCTTTTCATTGTTCGTAGCTTCGTTGGTGCAACTATGTTTGGTATAAGTGACGTGCGAAATTTGCCTGACGAGCGTGAAAACGTGAAATTCAGAGCTGCAAATCTCCTTGCTTTATCTTCAGTATTTTTCTATATCTATCTATGCATATACTTAAAATTACTGATTATAATAATGAAAAGTTTTAAAAGGGCGTAGCGATAGGACGTTCTCGACGCTGCTCCTGCCTTTTTTTAAAGACCCTTTGCTTTCAGAAAGTTATGTTTAAAATCATTGTAAGCGCCCTACTGACTGCTGTATGATGTTATCCAAGAAATGGATGGCAATTTATTTCAATAGAGCTTCTAGAAATATTGGAAAAGGTTGCATCTTTACTTTGAAAGTTTCCTGGTTAAAGACATGGCTGCTCTTTCACCAAAATGTCGAAGTCACTGTTGTAGATCAGGACAAAAGCACCGCAGAAAAATGTTAAGCAAAGAAAGGCATAATTACTGTTGCCAACAATGGATAGCGACCACAATAATTGTAACCTCATGGGAGGAAAGTAAAAGTCTAGTAAGAGTAAAAGTAAGACGTCAAGACGTTGCTCCCTTTACGCGGTTCCAACTTCGGTTTTCAAGAGCTTCTTTGACCTCTTTCTTCCTTTCATCATCAAAATTGTAAATCTTTCTTTACTAAAAGGAAATATGGATCTTCGATTAAAAGGCCATCTCTGGATCATGAGGAGTTCAGCAATTTTAGCAGAAAGCAGTGGTATATCAAGTAAAGAAGCACATCGCCAACAATGACGTAAAGGACATTTACTAATCGGTGTATAAAGAATATCATAGCTCAGAGACTGCTCTCTTGAAAATACACAACGACATTCTACTCGCACTAGGCAACAGTAAGTAAGTGATTCTTATCTTACTGGATTTGTCTGCTGCTTTTGACACCATAGATCAAACAGTATTCTAGTCTAGTAAGAGTAAAAGTAATAAAGGGAGTCTTAGTGGGCAATAAAAGGAATTCTGTGCTCCAATCTCACATGAGGACTAAAATTTGCCTAATTAACGCACGATCTATCAGAAATAAATTCACCTTCTATCACAAGAGCGCACGATCTATCAAACAATACATTATCAATTTAAATTAGATATTTTAGCTATAACAGAAGCCGCAAGCTGTTGATGAATATTTGTCAAGAGACATACCTCCTAGAAACTACACTTTGAAGACATTGACAGGGAGTCTGCAGGAGGAGAAGTTGGAGTGTTATACAAGCAGGGCTATGTATTTAAGACTAGTTCTTCTTCCAAATACAAGTCCTTTGAGATAACTGACATGCACATGACTAAAGCGTCTTCAATAAGGCTCATTGTAATAAATCGACTACCGCCCTCTGGTATGAATCACCTTAACCACGAACTTTTTCGTAATGAAGTCAGAAGCTGACTTGAATTAATAAGCATTCAGTTGGCAAACATATTTCTATCTGGAGACTTTAACATGCACGTCGATATGCATCAAGACAGAAGCACCATGTTTCTAGACCTTATTCATACTTTGGGGTGAAACAACACGTATTAGAGCTAATTCATGTCAGTAGTCAAAAATTGGAACTTGTTATAACTGGAAATTATCCATGATCCTGTTGTCATCGACCCAGGGTTCTCTGATCATATTGCTGTTACTTCTATGATAAAACTACAGAAACCTGCTAATCCATGTAAAGAAGTGACCTATGGAGAGCAAAACCATTGATGACCAGAGGGTTCGAGATGGTACTACTAAGTCGCTTCTTGTTCATGATAACTACTCAGTTTCAACAACAATTAATGATATTGTTGTAACGTATGAATCAACTCTAGCTACAATTCTCGACTCTCATGCACCTATTAGAGTGAGGAAGATTACTTCACACCCTTCCATCCCATGGATGACCATGGAAATTGCACAAATGAAAAGACACAATCGTCATCTGGACTTTGCAAACAACTTTGCAGACCTTTATATTGATAAAATTGGAGAGATCAGAACAGAAAGAGAGACATATGGAACTCATTAAAGCGATCCGGAGCTCGACATACCCATAGAATATTTTACAAGGTTTGCTTTAGTAACTGTAGAGTAGTTAAAAACCTGTCGTCAAGTATACTGTCAAGACGTTGCTCCCTTTACGCGGTTCCAACTTCGGTTTTCAAGAGCTTCTTTGACCTCTTTCTTCCTTTCATCATCAAAATTGTAAATCTTTCTTTACTAAAAGGAAATATGGATCTTCGATTAAAAGGCCATCTCTGGATCATGAGGAGTTCAGCAATTTTAGCAGAAAGCAGTGGTATATCAAGTAAAGAAGCACATCGCCAACAATGACGTAAAGGACATTTACTAATCGGTGTATAAAGAATATCATAGCTCAGAAACTGCTCTCTTGAAAATACACAACGACATTCTACTCGCATTAGACAACAGTAAGTAAGTGATTCTTATCTTACTGGATTTGTCTGCTGCTTTTGACATCATAGATCAAACAGTATTGCTTCGGAGGCTTTCTACTAGATTTGGTGTCCGAGATGTAGCTCTTGCTTGGTTTAAATCTTGCCTATTATATCGAAGGCAATATATTTGTGTGAATGGCGGTGTCTCCACTATCCGTAACATTATTTTTGGAATCCCACAGGGCACCATACTTGGACCAATTTTATTCTTACTCTATACATCCCCTCTTGCTGATGTCATCCGTAGGCACGGTAAGCGATATCATCTGTATGGAGATAACATCCAAATATACATATCATTCAAATAAAAAAAGAAAGAACAGGCAGAGGCGTGTGCAAGAGATTTTGACTGATGGATGTCTCGTAATATGCTCAAAATGAATAGGGGAAATAATTGTTATGAACGGCCGACATCCTGTCCCATTGCCTAATAAGTCAATTTCAAACTGCGGAGAAAATATTGAATCTTCACTTACACTCAAAAACATAGGAGTCGTCTTTGACGCATTGCTATCCATGGATCTTCGGGTAAACAATGTATGTAAATCAGCCCTTTTTCACTTGAGAAACATCAGTGGCATATGCAAACCATCAGTGGGATACTGCAAAGGCATACCAGCCTTGTAAAGAGACACTTCTTTGGTAGGAGATACTTGAGTATACATCTTCTACTTTTTTGCTTCAACACACTCAAAACAAAAACAAAAAGTATGATTAATCACTCATGTTTTCCTTGTTTAGTTGTCGTAGTTATTTCCTTTGGGCAGTGTGCACGAAAGTTACAAAGTACTTACATTTTGGGTTTCAACAATGAACTTGGCCTTGGAAACCACTCGTCCCTCCTAAATCTCAACTATTTTCTCTTCCCTGCCATCCGTATCGTTACATCATTCTCAGTCCTTCTTGTTCCTCCCTCCTAGCATTATCAGAAGCGTCGCAATAGCTTGCATTCAGGGGGAGTAAGTGCAAAATTACCTGAAATGAGTGGATTTTTACCTGAATATTCTGTCATAATAGAGTACCACGTGATTTTTAAATATGTTTGATTTCCTCTTCCTGTGATCACTAACCTTTGTCCTAATACTAACTTCCAATTAGATACTAACACACGATGCTTAACCACTACTTGATTATTCTTAGCCTACCACATTCATAGATTGTAACTAAGCGGGTTTTTTGTATGTTGTATACGTTAGAAATAATGGCAAGTGAGAATGGGTGACTGAGGAACTGTAAGAGATTACACTTCCTCCAATAGATTAAAGTGAAGAATAAACTTGTGTATTGATAAGGAGTTGCTCTACTCTGTGTTCTACAATTCAAATCAAGGAAGGCGATACAATTAAAAAGTTAGTAAAAAGTTGTCATTCAGAGCACTACCACCAAGATGTCAACTCATGTCTCATGGTTATATGCTGAAATAAGTTGAGACATTTTTGACGCACAGTAACTACGGTCGCAGGATGTGATATACAGTAGCTAACATGGAATCTGGGAATTTTTTATCCAAAGATACTTAGTGGATGCTTAATTTTGATACTATACAGAAGGCATTGATACCTTGGGTTTTATGTCTACAAATTAGCTTTCGTTATCCTGTCTCAATAAACAGCCTGAATAATTCTGTTCCTTTAGACTACAGCCTGGTGCTATTTTTTCCTGTTCATTTGAAAACTTAGCATTTTACTGTTTCCCCCTTTTAAACTGTACTCTAGAGCACTAAGGAAAGTTATGGTAGTCCCAATACGGACAACCCGAATATGGTACTAACTGCTTACATCAATGCTGACCATACCGCCAGTTGTGTGCTGCAGTCTCATTTATCCCACCACTATTTCCTATACCCTGAGGAGAAACATTCTTTTGCAAAAGGGTTGGAATCTGGTTTGAACATGCGTAGCACTCTCTCTCATTCGTATAACTCCTTCACTCCAGGCTGATGACTCACAGAATTACAATCAAACTTCAACTTACAGGTAAATCTCTTTTGATCTCCAAATAAAAACAAGAATTGGACAGGCAAATATGTCATTTGAAAAGATGAAAAATATCTTGACGAATAGAAGACTAATGATTAGTACAATACTGAGAGTGCTGAAATGCTATGTATGATCAGTATTACTGTATGTTAATGAAATATGAATGATTAGAGCAAGGACGAGAAAGAGA
>JAAAKL020011433.1:0-13655 GCA_010016065.2 Carybdea cf. marsupialis auct. non (Linnaeus, 1758) | reverse complement strand
AGAATCAAGTGTATGGCGATTGCCCATGAATAGAGCGGTTGTGAAATTTGGCTTTCATGATTACTCACATTCCGTTCACTTGGTTGATTACCATGTCGTCAAAGTCTGCCTTCCCTTCAGTTTCTAATGTGAACGTGTTAAATTTTACATTGATGATATTGTATGTGACTCTGTAAAGTATCCTCTGTAAAACAAGGCTGTACAGATGTTTACCTGAAACCTTGGCGTATGCTAAAAACCACACAATAGCAATACCTATGTGCAACGTAATAGCCATTGCTTAGTTGCCTCTTCGATTGTCAATGAATATAAACATCAGACCAGTTACCTCAGTTCCTATTTCTACTCATTTCAAAACCTGTTTCTTGCTTGGATACTGTTTGCGTAGATACACAAAATTTCAACTTGTAAAAGGAGAGACCTTCAAAACAAATTTGATATCAAAGAACTACAATAGAGGATTCTCAATCTAGTCGCAGTAGCCCTACTTATACCTCTAAATGTCATACGCAGTTCCAACTGATTTCTACCTTTCATTGCATGTCGCATATGCACGCTCACAACCGACATAACCTTTATGTCACGGTTTTGGATTTCAATGAAGTAGGGAATTCGATGAGATAAGGAATTTTCCGTTTAGGCTTGCTCTAAACAGTGCTCTTGCCACTAAATGATACATTTGTTTCTCGGAATTCCTATTACGGTTTCTGTTCCTGAAAGATACGATTCATTGGAGTCGTAGTTCTATGACAAAACCTTGCAAATAAACTTCATACCCAGGGATCAAAATTTCCATCGCTTTAGGCTCTTTGCATGATAGTCTTCATCACGTACAGTTCCACCTCAATTTCTACTTTGATCTGCTCATGTATATCCACGAACAGTATGCTCTCTCAGTCCTTATGACTCGCTTTTTTCTTAACGGAAACTTTCATAAAATTATCGTTGAGTAAATGCAGTCCAATGTTTCACTACTGACCAAGATCCTGCAAACTCTTCACTGATTAAGCACAACGGCCCACATATTGTGGGCGTACGGGTAAACGATTAAGGCAAGACAAAATGCGTGTCGCATCTCGTGTCGATGAATTATTATTCAACGTGCTATTTACATGCCACAGGTGCTTTGCTTGTGCACTACCTACCGCATCAGTGGTAAATCAGCTTCTCCGCAGCTCTTTCACACTTCAAACCTTCTGACTACTATTATGCTCAGATCGAATTTCAGTTTATATCTCTTGTTAATAAAATCAGTACTAACAATTCTAGTCTTGTCTTACGTTTATAGGGGCTACTGTGCATGACAATGCGCATGTCTATGCTCCACCCTTCTCTAGTGCGAGTTCTGGCTTTGAGTATTTGATTCTGAAGAACCCCTTAATAAAATGAACCTTGTGATGAAGTCCTTAATGACATGAACCTTGTGATGAAGTCCTTAATGACATGAACCTTGTGATGAACTCCTCAATGACATGAACCCTCTGATGAACTCCTTAATGACTTGAAACTTCTGATGAACTCCTTAATGACATGAACCCTCTGATGAACTCCTTAATGACTTGAACTTTCTGATGAACTCCTCAATGACATGAACCTTCTGATGAACACCTCAAAGACATGAACCTTAGATCAATTTTGGGCTGATAAGTTTAAAAGTAAAAGCCAGCAACAAAATTGCACTGAATGTGCTGTGAGTAAAAGAGTTGTTTACAACGCACACGCAGAGCCTTGTTATATTCCCTATGGTACGTGCAGATTGCCATTCACTAATTACAACAGCTTCAAAGTGAAACTTACTTCTTAATAATTAAAATTAAAGTGCAAAGGTATGGTCATAGTGTTTTATATCTTTCTAGGCAGTAACAGTTCTGAATAGAGTGCTTTCAAAATTTAGATTTCGTTTTAGATAATGGCAAACATGCTAAAGTTTTACATTATGGTAATTTTAGATCTTGAACATTCCTAAACTTGCAACGGTTCAATACTCTGACTTCATTATCCTCACTTCATACACAGTTACACACATCTCTTCACATTCACAGTCCTCCAGTGCCAATAAGTGTAAATATTTATTCATTCTTTGGCATACATTGTCTCACGTAGACATCCTTAATATCCTTATCATTACTTATACTTATACTTTTCATTTAAATGATATTTACGAGGTGATGATCACGATGACACTTAACACATCCCAATCACTCAAGTTGATATTTAAGTGACAAAATCTTATTTCTTGTTTATCAGTTCCCTACGAAATAAATGTTGCGTCAACCAGCTCCTTTGAAGAAAATATGCTGCTAAGCAAATCTCATCTTCGAACGGTTGCGTTCATTTGGGCACAGCAAATCAAGACTTTAATTGTTTTAACTAAATAGAAAATACCAAACATTCAATTTGTTTATAGCTCTGAGTCCTCTAAAATCTCTCCAAACTGAATCACTTCAAAGTTGTCTAGGAGGCACTGAAGAGCACCTTAAACCAAATCACACTACTGTTGACTTTTCATGTTAGCCTATCACCAATGCTGCTGGTAAAAGTTATCAGAGTTATTAGCTGTCATACTAAATTTAATAGTGAGGAACAAACGCTGAATTCTTCTGATTTCGAGCCCTGAATACTGTAACCTTCGGATTATCTTCTCGTATTTAATTCCCTCAACACTCGTTTAGACAGGCATACAAAAGTCTTAAAAGAATCAAATTCTCCAGTGCCTTCTATTCTTTATGTTGCATGACAAAGCAAGGCGAAAAATACTTCTTTCCATGGCCTATCAAACCCATCTGAGAGCATATTTCCATCCCTTTCTAACAACAATACGTTATGTAACTTCTGCCTCCAAGAATGTCGAGTTACGGATGTTGATGTGCTCATATTGTACCTCATGAAGTAAATCAATGTAATCTGTTACCAGTCGTCAGCAGGGTCACACACATGTAGTACGCCAACGAAACTGAAACTCGAAATCAAAGACCAGAAATTCTAAATGTCTTTTTATATGTCTTAACTGCTTCAGAGATACATAACAGAATTGAGTTACGTCTTACTAAATTATGTGAACTCCTGGACTTACATACAGCCTTGGATGACTGTATCAAAGTAAGTGTCTCTTCATTCTGGAGACTGTTAATGCATTTCTTAGATCATCAATCACAAGTACCTCTCTGCTTATGGCCGCTGATAAACAGTGTATTAATCAAATTTATGCTTCCGCTATTTTCGAATAATACGATCTTAGTGACAGTTTTGTCGTTAAAGATACAAATTGAGAACAAGCAAGCGTGATGTTTGCCTCAACAACTTTCCTAATTTCCTCTTCTAATAAATTCAATGCTTTATGCGTCAATTCCAATTCCTGACCCATGCAAATAACAACTACGAACAGACATCGTCATGAAGGACTTAAATATTGGGCTTATGAGGTGGTATGTATTTTTTATTTAGCTTTATGGCATTTAAAAGTCCTCACAACACAATAGGTAGAGTTCATGGTCACTGTAATGGATTTAACGTCTCCTACAAACTGCAAATACAATTTTTTTCTTGAGATTAAGTCTGCAGTGTGTTGAAATCTCGCGTGGAAGTGGACCTGTGTAGCTATAAATGCTCAAACGAGTCCATATCCCACTGGTAAAAAATTATTTGTTCTTCAGTCGTACTATCTTAGAACACAATGCCTATTGAAATCCTTGAGTTGTAACAAATTGTATACTCGAGTGCATAAAGTTTAGAAAGATCAGTGTATTTGTAAGGTACAGTACTCTACAGTTTAAGTCAGACAGTCTTACGTTAGGTGCTTGAATGTCTCACTTTACCCTTTTATATGTGACAAACAAGTGGTGCTAGTTCCTACTTTTCAAGGGTGTGTATTGTTTATGTATTAAAAGCAAGGCTCCATCCTATGACTCTCCACACCCTTTTCCCTCATGAAGTAAAAAAATTAAAGATAAATGGATCTCTTAAGACACGAAAAATTGAGTCCGACATTTGTACTGCTCTAATGTAAGTACATGTTTGATCTTTGGATATCAAATATAATACTCACTAGTACACTTACGTTGTATTGCATTTTGTAATGTATGGCTTGAATGAGACAACAAGAGTTTCTAATGTAGACTGCAGTCAAAAGTAAAAATTTAAAAATTCAATTTCACTCCAACCTTTACTGTTTAACAGATATGGTTCAAATGGGGCCACTTCTTGCAGCCAAATTAATCGAGTATCTGACAGTTTGCTACCGATGCCAAAAGTCACAAGTATTCTAGTTTAATCTTCTTACGATTTTTTGCCATCGCAGATATTATTAGGAGTAAGACGTTTTATCCTTAACTGTTCCAAATAGTATTCCAATTTTCAGAGCAGAGCATTACCACTGTTGGAGTCCTAGAGGATCATTTTATATCCTTCAACATTCTATACAATCTTAATAGTGCCAGTTACCATCCTTGGACAATTGAAAGTAACAGCTTCAAGATGCTTTGTTATTAATGATGCTTACTTTGACACTGAATTCCTTACTTCAAACCTGAATGCATTGAGACTCTGGACAATAACGTCAATACCTAGTATTCCCAGTTGTCTTTCATTTTGTTACGTCTTTGAAAACATTACAATACTTAAATGCTTTTAATCTTGAGTGGGAAAACTTCGTTACACATTGTGCTCTGGGTCTTGAGTATACATTATCCCATGTTCTCTGATGAGCACCTGTTACTCCGTTCCCTTTTCCTGGCATTGCCATACCTTTTACTAACAAGAATATTGTGAGTATCAGCTGAGAATTTTCGATGAAGAAGACTCGTCTCTAAGACGAAGGTAGTTTAAAAGTTTGTTGGTGGTACAAAAAAAGATATTTGGTATCCTGAGTTACTCGATGTGATGATTCTAGCAGTCGCAGCATCATTTCTGATTAGGTACAATTAAAAGAACAATAATAATTCCTATTATGGAATTCTAATCTGGTATAACGCTTTGCAAAAAAAAAGGCAGGACAATCTTACTGTGAATATTTTCTTCTCTTGTAAAGATATCCTAGATTAGCTAACTTTAAAGCGGCATGAAATTAATGTGGGAAACTTCATAAACAAGTACCTATATTATAATATACATTCCTGCTCATATAAACGATACTCTGTTGAGCTTTCCTTACACTGACAGATTTCTCAAGTTCAGGTGTTCACTGATACAAGACTAATTTGGGGATATCGTTCACCTTTTCTGTAAAGGAATGGCTGGTCTATATGCAGATATGACCTACATGACTCACAGTCAATTGCGATTTACTAACCAGAAACAGTAATCTGACTAAAAATAGCCAATACATCAGGCTAACGACGAAACTGTTAAGTTATAGCAGTGGTGCAACCATCAGCCGACATGTCACTCAAAGATCGATAGTTTACACTCCCATTGATCTTGAGAGGTCGTGGAATACTGACATATTCTAAGGTTACTAGAAAATTAGAGTTTAGCAGATCACCCACAAAACAGAGAAGAAGCAAATAGTTCTGATGCTATTAACAATATGATACATTTAAAAGTAACTGATTTATCCTCTCCACTCCATATGTTTCTTGAGACAACTGAATGGGATTATGCCACCCAGTTGCCGTGCTGAACAGAATCCTGTTTAGCAGTTCAACTCACTTAATGAAACTTGGCCAGACAATTTACCAATTGTAAATCGAGATTAGTTTTTGCACCAATTCTTTGATATAACAGGTCTTCCTTATCATTGTTTCAAAAGGGTAATATTTTCTATCTTATTTACTTTGAATGTGTACAGAAACTATTTGTTTGGACATGTAGATGTGATAATATGGTTATATTGTACTGTTTTATATCGCTTATAAACTCAAACATATATCCATTACACAGTCCAGTTCATTTTAGCAGTACTGTTTCTAAATTTAGCTGAAATGTAAAGATACGTCTTGGAAAAGATTGAAAAATAATAGGACACGTCACTGGACCTATGCACATTAATAAAAAAAATTGTATGAGGTAATATCATAGTTGAGCCCTCGCTTCAGGAAGAGCAATCAGGTTTCTATATTCAAAAGATGTGCTTTTGTGCTGAGCTTCACTGCTTTGATCTGTTATTTTTCCTAGCAAGCTTGCTGCTTAGAGACTTTCTAGGAAACATAGATCTTTGCCACAGAGCGAACTAAATGACGTGTACTTGCCTTATAAACACCTGTTAAAATTTAACTTTGATGATTTTGGAAACAGTCTTCAATACTCTTCACACCCGGAACATTTTCTCCCTCTGGAGGGTACCCGTAGTATACTAAGTCCTGTAAAGTTAGTCCATTTATCATACTCGTTGTACAATGATAAAAAGACGTCAGTATAGGTGAGTCAGGTACACGTAAAGGCAAAAGGATCACTGTTATCCATCTCAGACTTGGATATACACAGTTGCAGTTTATCAAGTTATTGAGCCACATCCTCTCTGGTAGGTTTTATGTTTCCTTTCATGACCATATCACAATACCCAGTTTCAAAGATGCTTTACCAGCACATTTCTAAGCACCACTATAAAAATTGCCACTTGAAAAATTTACACAGGTAATCAGACAGGCATCTTCATAACAACTGTTAGTACACCCCCATAAACGTCTTGGTATTCTAAGGGTGCAGAAGGATTGTTTTTTGCTTCAATGGTTCATCTCGTCCTCCAAAGGTCTCGTCCACACTTCTAACATCTCTGAAGCAATTCTCATCCTAGCTATGGAAGAGGTACCTCTAAAATCTTAGCTTTGGTAAAGACACAGACTCGTGCCATGAAACACTCTCTCATCAGTGAAATCAGATGAGTCAACAAAAGTCAGAGTTCACAGAATTTTCGAGCAATCCTAATTGACTCCCAAATGTTTTCGTGCAATATTCCACGTCGTGCCATCCCATTTGTTATTTTCAAAACTATAAAGGATAATACGCCAAGTCGCAAGTCACGACCATTCAAGTCTTCAAAATAAGGATTAAAATGCTAGCCCTTCTCTACGTATACAATGAGAGGACTTGTATTTACAAACTTACACTATATCTGATCGGGACTGACGTCAATCAAGGGTAAGCTCCTCTTTTAAATGTACCCTTTTTGTTGCTATTATTGATACTGGAATGTAAATGCTGAGGGCAAAGAGGTCTCATAAAGGTTACAGTTTGCAATCTTCATTAAAGGCCTTGGATGCTTGATTTCAATAAAAGTTTTCCTTGCAAAATTACAGATGCAAATATGGTACACCTAGATTTTAATTATTGTACCATAGTTGGCACTGTGGAGAATTTATGATATTTCACAAGATATTGACGTCTTTGCTAATGTGTCATGGCGTTTGAAGACTTTAACATTAGGTTTGTTTGATCTGCAAAGACTATAGGGCCAAATGAACAAATCATCAAGAAATTAACTATTACCTACTATAGATCAAGACTCCATACTTGCAACCTGACATTTTTTTACGATCTAACATAATATCAGCAGCAAATTGTAAAAAAATACCCAAGAGTTTAAGAATTTCCTTCCCTATTCTGGAAAGTGCAATATAGAGAGAATCATATGCTAAATTGTGATGATAAGTGGAACCGAAACAAAAACATCTCCGTCACGATTTTAAGAATATGTGATCGTAGTGAAATATATTGACAAGGGGAACTAAGAGTATCTCTTGCAAGGAGTGGAAAAGAAAATTTCTGCGAATGCGATACTTGTAATCCTACGGTGATTCAAAGCTTAGGATGACCCAATTTCAAATGAATAAACAAACTGTCTCTTAAAGATTGCTGCTACTTGTCTCCAGTCTGGTTTTAAGAAAATGTTTCAATGCCATCTGTAACGACAATTATAGCTATTATTGTATGAACTATTGACCTGCGTCAGTTGCTTATCACTGTGATCAATGGCAACCATTTTCGTCTTTGAACAAGGCACTGGGTGTAGTTGTTTGTTTCAAGCCTCTGTTGATGTTATTTTAACTCTCGCTACTAATGTAGTAATAAAACAGAAATTATAATGCCCCCAGGAAATAACTCTAGAAAATCACAGAGAACAGCTTCTTAAAATAAAAACAAACACAATCGGTTTCAGGAACTGCCTCTTAAGAAATTCATGACTTAGGTACACCCAATGACCAATTTTTGGTGTAAACTCCCAGACTCACCAACATTTTCACAGCGTTTAAACCAAAACAAGAGTGACGATTTTAATGCAGTTTAGTGTCATCATTTCAATCTCATATACGAATCAATCTAACTAGAAACAGAAGCACTAACGGGATAATTCACCGTTTTGGTACCCACTCAAAACAGGATTCTCCTTTACGAATAAACCAGGACTGAGATGTAGCTCTATTCTGTGCTCCTACTGGCTTATCTGGATTTTGGTACTTGAATTCAAATTCGACTTCTGAGGGACGTAAATGTTGAACGTCTAAAACCATACGATGCCCAACGCAAAATTTGAGAAAGTACTTATTTCTATTCTTTTAGGATTGGTTTTACATAGAAAAAATCACGTTAATGAGTTGCCAAAGAGGCATCAGTTACTACTAAATACTCTGTTAAATAAACAACCCAGTCCTTTTTATGGGTGTGTTCTCTGAAGTACCGAAAACCTGTAATGAACTTAGGTGTACCATTGGTATGGTGTCAGTTTTCTAATAGCGGTTGAGATGCCTAGGATCGATGCACAATTTTGAAATTGACTTTAAACTTTCTGTATATAGGATGAATAAAGATCTTGAATTGGAAGGTTCGTCTTCCCGTAGATTCGTTACATCTTCAATCAACCATAAAGATAGTCTATTAGAAACGAGAAGTTCTGCAATCTTTGCCATACTCTCAAATCCTGTTCTCTTGAAGAAACCTCGATAATATATCGATCATTTTGAGAATGCCGATGTCCATCCTTCAGAGAGAAACATGGCCATCTCCTCTAGTGTTTGTATCAGCAAAACTGATATACTTTTTCGAAATTACAACTTTCTTCTATGATACTGTTTATGACACAAAAATGTTTTATCAAAATGATCACGTAGAACATCTTTTTGGCCCTAAATTAAATTTTTAAAAAAACTAGAGGTGGGCTTTCTCATGATTATTTTATGTTTAAAGCCAACTTACCCCATGTACAAGTATAAATAGTGAAAGAACAGCATTACCTCTTTAAGAAAAATGGAGCAATTAAACCCTTTCTACTACTGCCTAAAAGTCCTCTAACAGTTAGAATGCTTTTCAGCTACTCTCAGATGTAGTTGTTATCTGCCATCTCTGATAACAAATTAAGACTGACACCATTTTTACCATTCTTGTGCATATGATGAAATTAAAACCAAATATTTCTACCCGAAGCCTATGATAAAATTGTCTCTTACGCCTTAGTTTGTTCCTAGTGCACAACGCCTCTGAAAACTAGGATCTGTTAAACTAACTCAGATTCCGGCATTTTACAAGACTAGTCATTCAGGTTCGTACGTTCTGTGACTGATAATATCCCCCTTACCTGCAGCTTTGCGTGGTCCTGCATGAATCTCCGCCACCATGGCAAGCGTACTCCGGTCAAATCCGACCCACTTTTCTTCCTCTTTGTTACTGCCATCAATGCTAAGGACCAATTCATGCATTACGAAGTAGTTATACCAAAATAAGAGTTTCGGTCCAGGCATAACTTAGAAAAAATCTGCAACTGCGTTATGTCATGATTTGGCCATCATTCCACGCCATTCTTCACGTTGGCAATAAGTCAATGTAGTAGACAGTAATGATCGACTGAAAGGTGAAAGTCAATCGTCTTTGTACGCCATTTTGTTGTTGTTATGTCGCAAGGACATTGTGGGTGTATGTACTTTGACCTGTGTCTGATAGTTTTGTGGATATCATTAGTCTCTTAGCGTACTTTTGTACAAAGTGCATTCTTTCACTGCCACATATTACTTGTGATAACACCAGCCATTCTTTACTTTCCTTACCGGCAGCCATTTCTTATTCAAGGTGAAAATTTGATGTCAAAGCATAATGAACTTTTTGCTACCTTTCTGTTTTCTTGTTGGTTCGAAGTTCACGTAGCAAATTCATGCTTTATAAATTGGGGTGTTTCAAAACGACGATATATAGAGGGGTGTAACACCATCATGGTATATGAATATATCAAAATAGACACAGAATGTTACTGCCTTACATATTGAGGCCAATGCACATAAATGAGACCAAAAGAAAGTGGCTGTACTCAAACTCTCAACAATGTTTGCTTTGAGTAACACATTCCACTCCATTTTGACGTTTAGATACAGTTGTACAAAGTTGAGAACGAAGAGAAATGACAGAGAAAGGGAGGGAAATATGCTGGTCTGCAGGGCAGCACTTGACCTAGCGGTAGATACATAAGTGAACTTCAACATTTTGCCCCAGAAATATCAGACACAACATGATGACTTAATGACACAGTGCTTACAAGTGGAACAAACGAAAAGCTTGTCTATCGTCCCTATTGATGATGCTCATGGTGAAAGAACAGTGAATGTTTACCATGCTTGTACAGAGATACTCTTACACCCACCGAGACACCGTAGATAGATGAAATGAAACAAGGTCTTCCACATCTTTCTTGTTGCACACCAAATAGTATCAAGAAACTAGAATGGGATAAAGTGTGAAGAAGGGATGACAAGCCAGTCAGGTTTCTGACAACTGATCCTCAAAGACTAATATAAATTTTCTGAGTTGAAGTTCTAACAGTAGTACAAATCACATGTGCTATACCTTAAAAAGTTCAACACTGCAGAATTTATCTCCCGAGATAAAACAAGATGTCTCTTTGAAGTTACGATCACAACATTATGTATGCTCCAAGCAATACCTTTCTACCTACAGCATCATAAGGTATGTTTTTTATATATTAATCACCTTCCACAACCTATCACATATATGAAAAAAAGGCTTGGTTAACGGTTAAGATTATAAGGGAGATATATAGTCTGATTAATACTAGGCTGACAAGTAGTCTTTTTAACATTGTTTTACTTACATGGCGAAGAGATATCACCTCTTTGAACGGTGAAACTATGTGGCTAGATACCTGGTAGCATCAAGTTTTCAGAACAACATTCATCAGATGGAAGTCAGGAACACTGTGGTACTAGCCCAGATGTATCAACATAAATTCATGCACTATGACTGGAAAAACACTGTACATATGTCAATCTAACAGACATTCAGGTAAGGATAGTTATGTATAGTAAAAACTGGTAAGTGGTAGAAAACTCGAATGTGATGACAGGGAAAGTAGCCAGGCTGGTTTTACTACTCTGACCGTAGGCTACTCTACCCCTTGCGTACAAATAGTTTGAAGGATTGGGCTTTATGAAGTAGAAGTATTTGTACACTCCAGCATCATGTTTCAGAAAGCGAGATAGAAATTGCATTTTCCCAAGTTGTTTACTTGTGCATATTCCAACAGAATAGACTTTTATAGCAGTTTGTCTTAGCTGATTTTACAGACATAGTTTAAAACTAGATTTTACATATTGATACAGTTCAGATTCTATCGTTTGGCTCCGATTTAACAGGGCTTGTAGCTATTTCTACGACATTCAAACGAAAGAAATTGAAACAAAACTATGACTAGAAAAAATGTCCTCACATCTAGAAGTCAGAAGAGCCCAGGTACCCGAGGAAAAATGGATACCATCAAAAGTTTCCAATAATATAGTGCTAACAGTACATAGGTTATCCGTCTGGATCTACAATACTATTTCTTTACATATCAAACTCACAAGAGTTTGTCAGTTCGCATTTAACCCTTTGTCTAATCCTCTCGCATATCCCTTTATAATCCATACTTATACTAGCGTATGGAGCCTGGACCTAACATCACGTGACTCCACATATTACCATATATAGAATATTAAAACAACGTGTTAACAGTTTACAACAGACTAATTTGAATAAAATTGATCTATTTAGATCGATGGACGATAGGGCATTGTGGAGAGGCATAGTCGCCGACGCATTACAGAGGTAGGGCCACCAATGATGATGATGATGAAAGGTCTATAAAATATAAACGAATAACCATTCTGCGAACGTTACTTCCATATACGAACGAGTATGTCATTTTGATAACGAGGAGAGGCACAGGTTTCACGTCCTCTCTCTCTCTCAGGGCAGTCCTACTGCTCCCAATACATTGTGTAAGAGTGCCGGCACCGAGGAGCTCCTTTAAACATGAGTACAAGTAATATATTTACTCTCTGCATATAAACAAACTGAAACACAGCCAAGAGCCTATATTTGAAAGTTTAAGGGTATCGGGATGCAGAGCTTGTGTAAAACTTGTGTCGCAATGTCACTGGTTTGTCTGGGATTGCACACTTGCAATGATTAACTGAACCTTGCAAACATTTTGTGGTCACCATAAGCACTTCCAATATATATATATCTACAATTACCATTAAAATATTTAAATTTGACCGATGTTTTACCTCTCTTGCAGTTGCTGCTGCTGTAGCTATCGAGTCTGTCAAGTCATTCCTCTCCTTGTACTACGAGAGCAATCGAAATAAAGCATGTATATTTGTCTAATCAGTAGAGATTGTAATTTGAAGGCCACTGCTTTAAACATAGTTTGCACTTTCAAGCCTTTCAGATTACTGCAACCTTGTTAATGCAGAGGGACAGTGATGACGTCACAATCAAACCTTTTTGGAAATAGTACTATTTGACTCGAGATATATAGGGGTACCCCTGAATTAGGCTATTTCCCAAAATACCAGATCTGAAGTGTAGATAGTGTTTAGAGGCGTTTGAATTTCAAAAATCTCTGGTCAAAACTCTGTAAAGATCCCTTGGTTCCTTACGTTAGGAACCAGCATCAAATAATAAGCTTTTTCTTAGAGAGATTTAAACTTTGAAACTTGATATCTTGATGTTGGGAAAGGGCATCGCGCTCAGTTATGGCCATTGACGTTCTTACTAACAGGGCAACATACTTTTCCCACAATTCAAAGTCATGACGTCACACTTTCCCTGCGCATTGTTTAAACAGATTTATAACTTTGAAAGCTGATATTTCAATATTAGGAAATGGCAACGCTCTCAATTATGGCCATTGACGTTCTTACTATTAGGGCAACATAAAAATTGAGTATTTTTTCCATAATTCAAACATTTTCAAAATCGTGACGTCACACTTCCCCTCCATATACGATCTCAGTATATAACTTCTTACTCTGACTACAGTAGAAAACGTTACTTTTGCAATTTCATTCTCTTCTCATATTGCTGACAGAGGTATCATTACTGTCACTTATGAACTTCTAACATTAATCCTCTATTTTAGCTCTGCAATTTAGAGAGATCAAACATAACTTTAGTGTTTAAGAGGAGCCCGTGCAATAGTATCACAACACAGACTTAGAGCAAGGGTGCTGATGGATCTTAAAGACCGTAGGTTTATGTGTTTACTCGGACCTTTCACGTACGCCTTAGTACCGCGTACATAAATCAGCAAAAACGTAAAGCAAAACATTTGGTATATAAAACTTTCGGACAGATTTGTAATAGGAGCATAATTTTGCTCATTTGATACTGACGGAAAGAAACACTTTGAAATAATTAGATTAACAAATACAAATGTTGGGAAGTTTAGACTTTAC
>JAAAKL020011431.1:0-13655 GCA_010016065.2 Carybdea cf. marsupialis auct. non (Linnaeus, 1758) | reverse complement strand
TATATAGTAATGAGGCAAATTATAAATTTATAAGTTGTCATCTAGCCTACGAATATCTAGCTACGAGCCGTTTTAGCCGAGTGGTTGGCACGCTAGACTTAAGTTCCTTTGTCCTTGAGGACGGGGGAGGCCCAAACAGCTGCGCTCACATTTCTTTTACCCTGATCTATTCACGGCTTCACTCTCCCCCTCCCCCATCCTCAGGAGGTTCTATTTATTTATTTATTTTTTAATTCATCATTATGACTTCTTCTTCTTTTCGTTCGACCTTAGATGGCTTGCCAAAAAGTACAATATTTAGCAATTTGACATCCGTAAACCATAAAACATAGCCTAGATGTATTAACTTTATTCTCTTTAATGAGGAAAATTATTAATTGTCATCTAGCTACGAGGACTTTGTCCTTGAGGACAGGGGAGGCCTAGAAGTCTTCTATTAGGTCTATTATCTGAAGTCTCTATAGAAGTCTATTCAAGTCTTCACTCTCCCCCTCCCCCTTCCTCAGGAGGTTCCATTTAATCTTTTTTTTTTAATTCATCATTATGACTTCTTCTACTTTTCCTTCGGCCCTAGATGGCTGGCCAAAAAGTACAATATATAGCAATTTGTCATCTATAAACCATAAAACATGGCCTAGATGTATTAACTTATTCCCTTTAATGAGGAAAATTATTAATTGTCATCTAGCCTACGAATATCTAGCTACGAGCCGTTTTAGCCGAGTGGTTGGCACGCTAGACTTCAGATCCTTTGTCTTTGAGGACAGGGGAGGCCCAAACAGCTGCGCGCACCTTTCTTCTACCCTGATATATTCAAGGCTTCAATCTCCCCTCCCCCTTCCTCAGCAGGTTCTATTTAAATTTTGTTCGTTCTTCTTCTTTTCGACTTAGATGGCTGGCCAAAAAGTACAAGCCTACGAATATCTAGCTACGAGCCGTTCTAGCCGAGTAGCTGGCACCATAGACTTGAGATTCTTTGTCCTTGAGGACAGGGGAGGCCCAAACAGCTGCACACACACTTCTTCTACCCTGATCTATGCAAGGCATCACTCTCTCACCCCCCCTTCCTCATGAAGTTCTTTTTTTTAATCCATCATTATGACTTCTTCTGCTTTTCGTTTGGCCCTAGATGGCTGGCCAAAAAGTACTATATTTGGCAATTTATCATCCTTAAACCATAAAACGTGGCTTAGACATATTAACCTTCATCTTTTTAATTACAGTCATAGAAAGCAGTAACCTTCTTTGCATGATTTCACATTTCTTTTATCTCTTAGTTCGTCAAAATCGATATGTACTCGTGAAATCCGATTTTATTTCTTCTAGCAGACTTAAGATTTCCAATACACTCGGTAGCTCTGTTCTCACCGCTTTATGCTTGTAATATCATTACGCACTTGCTAAGTGAATGCTTTATAATATCTCTTTGTCAGCTTAACTTTGGACATTGAAGATCAGGGGGATTTCTTCCCCTCATTTTGAGATTTGGAAAGTAGTTGTGTGAAATATGAATTGAAGCCAAGCTCTGACAGAAGATGGTAAATTTAGTCAAGTGACAAACGATCAAGTCGCTATGTGTTCTATATAATTATAATTCTATTTTATATATTATATAAAATATATTATATAAAATATATATATATATATATATATCATATATATTATATATTATATATTTTATATATTATATTCTATATATTATATATCGCTATAATTATGATTTGTATGTCTTATGAAATCAGATTTTTTAAGTGTTAAGAAATTTTTGGGTAAAAAAAAAAGTTGTAATAAGTTATTTAAATCAAGTAGAATTAGCACATTTTTATTAGTGTAAAAGCAGAAAACTCTTACTTGCCTTTAGAATCAGAACTTTATCCTCAATCTAAATATAACATTCGTTTCCTTTTGCAAATTCTTAACCCCCCCCCTCGCCCTCTAGTGATCAAATATGTACCCAGAATCGTATATACCTAATCAAGTAGTGCCATCTAGCACTTACAGATGAAGGTTATAAGATGAAATTATAAAAAATATGTAGACATAATTAGGAGCTTTTAAATGACCCATTAAACAGCTTAACGACGGAGCAATAACCTGTTAATTTTTTTTTTTTTAAGTTCTCAGAGAGTCTTGCCCGTGGGGTTCAAAACAAGAAAAGTGAAGCTTTTAGGCCACGGCTTTTTATATTTCCTGGGGTGGGGTTCTTGGGATCAAATACCATTGGGGATATTTTATGTACTTTAAGTCCATTTTTGCCCTATTGACTGTAATCTGGAACCAAAAACAGTAGAAGTATTTTATATGGTTCTATAGATATGTGAATATGTTACTTTACTGTATCCCCTCCTACTCTAGTCAGGGTAAATTTGATTTTAAAAACTCATATGTAAATCAGCATACCTACTTATCTGCTTATTTTTCTTTTTTAATCTTTATATTGCTTTCTTGTAAAATGTGCTTATATTTTTTCTGATGTTGTAAATGTATGAAGCCAAAAATCTACAACAATTACTACTCTTTTCCGTTTTATACCTCCTAAGGCAAAGATAGTGGTGGAAACTCAGAGGTGGTTTTAGGGAGAGATAGAGAGGACATTTGCCACGGGGCAAAAATTAGTGCAGAATTTCAAATATACAATCTGAAGGTTATAATTTTTGAAATTTGTTTTATTAAAAAAAGGTAGAAGGTGCAGTTAATAAACGAAAATAATTGATAAGTTACTAATTAATTGAAAAAATAAAACAAATTAAAAATAATGAAAAAGTAATAATGAAAATAATTAAATTAAAATAACAAGTGATAACTCAATAACTTAAATAATCATTTAAAAATAATTTAGCAGTAAGATTTAACATGATTTTGTTAATAAATGACAATTTCGTTTAAATTTCGCCTAAAATTATGTGGGCGACGGGGAGAGGGGCTACTCGAGATTTGCACCGGGTGCAAGAGAGGCTAGAGCCGCCACTGTGGGCATTTCTCTTCTCCATCTCAACTACTGAAACTCCGTTTAAGCTACTAGTTTTAAATCTTCCAAGTATTTTTTCAATCGTATCACCTCAAGCATCAGGCCTTCCTCCAAGCCCTTGAGGGTGTTCTTTCTTTCATTTTATTTCCATTTTGAGAAATTATTAGTGAATGATAGAACCTTTTCTCTCCTTTTGAAAAAAAGATTATTCAGTGACGGAAAGGCTCTATAATAAAGATTCAGCTTGCACCTTGCTTTTTTCCTATCTAAGTGTTAAATCGTTAATTAATACGACCTTGAAACCTTTAGTAACGGCTGAGGACGCTGATATTGGTGCCAACCAGGTAATAGCCTACCAGTTTGCTGCCAACGTTTCTGAAGAAGTTCTTTCAAAATTTAAAATCGATTCCACATCTGGCTGGATTTCAACTGTTAACCTTTTGGATAGAGAGCAAATGGGTAGATACGAGTTTGATGTAATTGCGTCTGATAATGGATTCCCTCGGAGATCATCATTGGCCAATGTTGTAATTGACGTTGGGGATATTAATGACAATCCACCCGTTTTTACTCAAACCCGTTATTTTGCTACAGGTAGGTTAGGAAGTTAATTTTGAAGTTGGCTATGTTAGTGTCAGTCTTTTTACTTTTATTCAGACATTTTATCTAGCAAGTGTAATTAACTAAATCTTTAAGTTACTTTAATCTTTAAGTTAATTTCCAACATCATAAAGAAGAAAATAGCGACGAAGAGCACACTAACAAACAAATGCAAAAGACAAAACAAATTTTATGTAGATTTATATGTGTTTATTTTTTGTGTGTGTAGTAGTCTTGAATTCGGCTAGGATCGACAAAGGACTTCTATTCTGTGCTTCAGTTGTTCTTTTCATTTCTTTTCTCAATGTCATTGTGAATTTAAAAACAGCCGAATTTATTAGTGGAAGGGTGGATAAGTTTGTCAAGACCTCATAAAAGAGGGGAACTATTCGGACACTATAAAATTTCAAAATGAAACTTTAAGGGGTGAGGGACCAATGTTCATTTAACCCCCTCAATACATTAACGGCAATTGGTTCCCATTTGAACGTGAATGGCAATTCTTTGATTATAGTCACTATGTTAAGTTTATTTGTAATTTAATGTAGCATAAAAAAGCAAAAGCTCAGGTGCAATCAGGTTACAACAGAAATGCTAGATATTTGGAATAAAATAAATCAAGTTCAAACAAAAACCGGCTGAATAACTTAATTTCCTGAAAAATAATAGATTTCTATTAACAGTTGTTTTGTTATTTTTACGTTTGTTTTCAAGTTGTTGATTGACAAATTTATTCTCATTTCAAAGACTTTTTTTCGCATTTCTAGCTTCTTTTTTTTCTTTTTTTAGCAGCCAGGATAGCATATGAACACAGAGGGTTGGTGATTTATCATAAATGACTTGAGCCCCCGCCCCCCTCCAAAAAAATAAATAAATAAAGAATAAATGAGTAAAGACAGATATAAATTTAGGAATTGTAAATTTGAACAGTTCTTAAATTTGTTTGAAGACATTCTAGGATCCCATGGACCTACTGCTTTTATACAGACAAACAACTTAGGCAAATGTGATATTTCAGACATAATGGCCACTTGAGTAACTAAAAAAAGTTGAATAGTGACACTTTGATTACACAGCACATTCAGTTCTTTTTTATTGAAGGGCTCTATTCTCTTCTCATCGCTATATATCCTAAAACTATAATCACGAAAGCTACTTTTCTGAAACTGAAGGGTCGTAAAATGTTGAAAGGGGGCTCTTTTGAACAGAAAGTTTGATACGGTTTTATAAGTAAAATAAGAAATTAAGTAAGTTGGGTTAAGTTAAAACCATGTCTTCTCACTTTTTTGAAAACTATAACTTAAATATATAAAAACTAAAATGTATCTAAAATATTTTCAAATGAAACCATGAACGACGATGGAACCTAAAACAAACAAGGATTATGCTATTCCTAAGAGGGACTGTCCCCCTCATATTTATAATTTATTTACTCTGCGCTAGAGTTTAAGTCATCCTTTACTGGGAGGTTAATTAATCTCTTTGTATGTTTTGAATAGCTTAAACTCAATATATATTTGGAGCCGAAAGTCACCTTTGTCCCAAATCTCATATGGTTTTAAGTTTCACCTGTGTTCTTTACTTTCTCTGAAAGAAAAAGTTGATTTTTTTTCAGTAAAGATAAAGTGACATTAAAGAAAATTTGACATTTTGAAATTTGACGTTTATTGCATTTGACATATGAAAGTTTGACATTTATCAAAGTTGACATTTTCAGTGACATTAAAGTAAGTTTCCCAAGCCATTAAAATTTCTTTTGCACCTTCTGTATTTGTTGAACGGCCTATCCCTCCTTGCAAACCTGTCCGTAATAGACCTACTGTTTTATTCATTTGCATCTAAAAAACGAATTCCTGCATTTCGATTCGTTTCAATTCTGTATTCGATTCGATTCAATTCTGCATTTGATTCGATTAATCCTAAATTTATCCATATTTACAATTAATTTTCATCCGCTCTGAAATTTTCAACTGCATTCCTAATTCAGCGAATAGTTTGTTTTTCCTATCATGTTTCTGTGTAATTTGATTTATGGCAGTTTCCTTTTATTATTTATCATTTTTTTTTTGTAGCATATACTCTAATCTGATTTTGTTGTAGCCATGGTAGCTAAGGTAATTTTGTCAAGACATTGTATTGCTTCTTTAGGAAAGCTTGGATTCTAC
This sequence comes from Carybdea cf. marsupialis auct. non (Linnaeus, 1758), assembly GCA_010016065.2. NCBI lineage: Eukaryota > Metazoa > Cnidaria > Cubozoa > Carybdeida > Carybdeidae > Carybdea > Carybdea cf. marsupialis auct. non (Linnaeus, 1758). Next base: position 7,922 of record JAAAKL020011431.1, on the reverse strand, counting down.
AGTGCTTTCTATTTTTGATTACTTAGAACTATTTCTGAACTAGATTATAGGAATTCTTTGAGTGGGATGGGACATTAGCGTCAATTTACGAAAATGTGGAGGGGGTTTCAATATTTCTTTTTTTTTAATCTCAGAAGGGGCAATTTTGTTGTTATATCGATTTTTTACTATGAAAATACCAAAAAAAAACGTTGCCAAAATCATGGGAAGGCCAGGTAAAAAAAAAACAAAAACAAAAAAAACTATTGAAGCCCTCCCCTCCTCCCCCCCTGCCCGCTTCTTCAATCTACTTCCCTGGGAGAGGATAAGTTTTTGATGTGTTAATGTGGATTAAACTTGATTAAGTGCGTGTATTTCTAAGAATATGTTTAACAAATTGCGTCGCATTAGTAAAAGTTCTTTTTTTTTACCATTTGGGTTATCGGGCTAATATGGATCCACGCGAAAGATCAGGTTGAATAATGGCCATGGAAAAAAATGTATTCTGCGGTTTTGTAGTTTAAATGCTATTAACTACTATGTACATTTTTAATTAAAAAGAAATGAAGATGTTAAAAAAAAACGGGCCAAGTTTTTAATAAGACACTAATATTTTACATTCTCCTGTATGGGATATTATATTATTTTAAGTGATGTTACGTTTTACTTGCCTAAGGTTAGTCCTACGGACATTACATTGGTTTTAGTAATTTAGTAAATGAAGCAGTTCTTTCCTATTTTGGACTTTTATTCAACTATTGACTTTGTCTAATGTTTCTTTTAGCCTCTTATGCTTAAGATTAAGCCTTCTTGTGCTTAACATTGCATTGATTTTAGTAATTTAATAAACGTAGCAGTTCTTTCTTATTTTGGACTTTTATTCAACTTTTGACTTTGTCTAATATTTCTTTTAGCCTCTTATGCTTAAGATTAAGCCTTTTTATGCTTAACATTGCATCGGTTTCAACTTTTGACTTTGTCTAATATTTCTTTTAGCCTCTTATGCTCAAGTTCCTGTCCCCAACTCTAATTATAAGGTCTTTTCTAATTTACATCAATTTTAATGTAAGATGGAACCTTCTGTATGGGAAAATAGTTTAAAATTAATCTGGGGCCATAATTAAAGCTATGTTTTCTTGAATGTTCAGGAAGGGCATTTTGGTGTGACCCAAACTGAAACAATTTCTTAGCCCCACTGCAGTTCAATTTACAATTAAATTGAAATAAAAATGTTGAAAAACTGGTAAAATGTTTTAATAAGACAGAAACAAGAAAAACTTTTCTGTACAAATAATAATAAAAGTCTAAATATCTTGACTTCACATACGGAAGCCTTGGTTAACGGAAAAAAAGTAGAAAAAACATAAACTGGTTTAAGCAAAGTAACACACACATAAAACAAATTAGAAAAAACAGACGCTATACGAATTAACAAAAAAAAAAAAACAGAAAGAAAAATAAAACACAAAAAAAAAGAAAAAAACAAAAAGAAGCTCACACTCTGTAAGCTATAGTTGTTGTTCAGTCAAAATTATAATTCACACAAGCCTCCACCCCCTCCTTCTCCGAACGGAGCCTTTCGAAGAAATTTACCGTAAGTCAGAGAATTTTGGAGCTAATTTGATGAAGACATGTATTTTAACGTAATTGGTCTAACTGTAGTTTGGCTTTCACCGGCATAGCTTTGACACTATAGAGGAAGGACAGCAAGGAGACTGTGGCAACGTTGCCCTGCTCCTTATCATAAAACTACTTTAAATATATTAATATTTGTTTGCAAGAATGATTTCTAATCGTCATTTTTACAGTCAAATTTCAATGATTGCTGTCCAATCCCTATGTTTGTCAAATAGAAACAAAAATTGTATATTTTGCCAATAAATATTCTAAATTCTTATGCCATAAGAACTTCATATTAACAATGAATTTGCGATTGACTCTAAATTAAAGCTTTGGGTAGATCTTTGTAATTGGTGCAATGTTTTTGATTATGTAGTGTCAATTGGAATTGAATTTTATTTTTTAGCGTCATGGCCAAAGGACCTTTAGAACAGTAAATAAGTCATTTTAGTGAATAATCCCCCTCCCCTAAGAAAATATTAAATCTGTGAACGTGTTTTTATGTTATAAAACGAATCATTCTACGCTGTTACATTCTAGTTTTTATAATTTGTTGTATATTTTTCATCTAGAAGAAAATTTTTTATGCTATTACAAACCTCATTCATGTTTTTATATTCGTAATTCATTTGAAAATTATTTCAGTAAACGAGGACGTCGACATTGGTACAACTTTAGTAACACTAGCAGTTACAGACCAAGATTTGACAGCTTCAAGGTTGCTCTATTATATAACTAGTGGCGATTCTCGCTCTCAGTTTTCAATTAAACCAAATGGAGCATTGGCGGTCATTAAGCCTCTGGATAGAGAGGATATAAAGTCTTACAAGTTGAGAGTTGCTGCTACCGATGGGATTTTTGTTGCCTGGACTTCCGTTTCTATAGATGTCATTGATGACAACGGTAAAATACTTTAATGACATCATTTAAAAGACAATAATATTTTAAGGTTAAGTTTTGTACTTGTAGATGTCATTGATGACAATGATGAAATACTTTATTGTTATTTACTGACAGCGTATAAAGGGAAATTATATTTTAAGATTGATTTTTGTATCTGTAGATGTGACGTCAGTGATGACAATGGTAAAATACTTAATGATTTTTATTAACAGATTAAGTAAAAACGAAGAAAAGTGTTTTTTTAAAGTTTACTATGATGTAATAGTCAGGGGTGTACCAAAGTTCTATTTCAGGGGAGGGAGGCTCTAGCTAAGGAAAGGGATAAGTCTTTTATGATTGGAATGTGCATGTATATTTATCAATTTTGAGTTTTGTCATTTCCCCGTACCTGAAGGGTGACGTCATTTTCCCTAGTGATTTTTGTAAGATGTCTATTAATCTCCCTTGTAACTCCATACTATTTTATTCAGATTCTGTTCTTAAAGTTTTTTTTTTTTTTCTATTTCTTAGTCAGTGTACATTTTAGGCTAGTGAATATCTTTCGTTTTTTTCTTCTGCTCATTGACACGGCTTGATCACACTGCAACCTAGTAAAGAACAATGGCCCATAGTAACCAAAAGGAACCAACACTTGAATAGTTCTGAAAATGAATTTTAGTGCGTCTACGTACTTTTTTCTTTAGAGGGTTGATATTGGATAGAGAAGCTTCCTGGCGAGTGTCCAAAATTAACTGTATCCATTTTGTATCCATAAATTCTTTCCAGTTTTTGATACAAACAGTATTCTGGTTTTGCCATATGCTTCCACTTGTATTTCTTCTTTACATTTATTTCTTACGTAAGTTGGGAAACTAACAAAAACAAAGTTTTTCGACTTGTGCTTGAAGTCTCAATCCTATCTTTTCCCAACGAATCCCAAGGGACTAGAAAATAAAGAGTGTTGTTTCTTCAGTGGAAAAGCTTTGATCTTTGTTTTCCTAGGAAAAGAGAACAGAGCAGGCTATAAGTTATTTGCAATTTTTACACCAAGTTAGAGGAGATATTAGGTTCAATTTTTTCATCTTGCAATGAATGATTATTTATTCAATGGTCTAGTCAAGAGATGGTTCAGGTGGGTACACACTTAGGAGAGTGTCAATTGGGGGGGGGGGGGCACAGGGGTAGTTGCCCGCCCCTCACTAAATTTTGAAATATACTTTTTTTCTATTTTGGTAAAAGTTAGAAAACTAAATCCCCTCCCTCCATTAGATTTTGAGCAATAACTTCTTCTGTATATTCACTTGCAACAAAGGCAAAATCTTTTCTCACTTCCCCTCCCTTTACACTTTCGGGAGTTGGTGCCTCTCTCCATACTCCCCAAATTGAGAAATCAAATAATAATGAATACATTTTGTTTGTATTTTTAGATAATCCACCCTATTGCTCTAAATTCCGATACAAAGAGTCCGTTCCCGAGGATGCTCCATTGGGCACACTAGTATTCAAAGTTGAAACCAAGGACGTTGATGAAAATGAAGAATCAAGAGTTCGTTACTTTCTTACTGGGCGAGGAGCAGAAGATTTTTCTATTGACTCGACTAGTGGTAAGCTCCTTTCTTTCTTTTCATTTTCTTGCTTTCTCTTCTTTTCTTTCTTTTATTGCTTTTCTTTTAATCCTGTAATTTATTTTTATTTACTAAAGAAAACAATCAATGTAGTACTTATTTTTCAAGATTTATGGCACGTGATGCCAGCCAAATACTCAAACCCAACGTTAAGCTCCTTTCTTTCTTTTCATTTTCTTGCTTTCTCTTCTTTTCTTTCTTTTATTGCCTTTTTTTTTAATCCTGTAATTTATTTTTGTTTACTAAAAAAAAAAAAAAACAAGGTAGTACATATTTTTCAAGATTTATGGCACTTGATGCCAGCCAAATACTCAAACCCAGCGTTAAGCTCCTTTATTTCTTTTCATTTTCTTGTTTTCTCTTCTTTTCTTTCTGTTATTGTCTTTCTTTTAATCCTGTAATTTATTTTTATTTACTTAAAAAAAAAAATGTATTACTTATTTTTCAAGATTTATGGCACGTGATGCCAGCCAAATACTCAAACCCAACGTAACCCAGCGTTAAGATCCTTTATTTATTTTCATTTTCTTGCTTTCTCTTCTTTTCTTTCTTTCATTGCCTTTCTTTTAATCCTCTAATCTATTTTTATTTACTAAAACAAGAATGTGGTACTTATTTTTCAAGATTTATGGCACGTGAATCCAGCCAAATACTCAAACACAACGTAACCCAACGTTAAGCTCCTTTCTTTCTTTTCATATTCTTGCTTTCTCTCCTTTTATTCCTTTTATTGCCTTTCTTTTAATCCTGTATTTTATTTTTATTTACTTAAAAAAAAAAAAAAATGTAGTACATATTTTTCAAGATTTATGGCACGTGATGGCAGCCAACTACTCAAACCTAACATTAAGCTCCTTTCTTTCTTTTCATTTTCTTGCTTTCTCTCCTTTTCTTCCTTTTATTGCCTTTCTTTTAATCCTGTAATTTATTTTTATTTACTAAAAAAACAAACAATGTAGTAAATATTTTTCAAGATTTATGGCACGTGATGCCTGTCAAATGCTCAAACCTCAATTGATAAAATTCGTTTTTGAAGTAACTTGTGTTTTCTTCCAACTTGGGGTTTATTTTAGCAATATCGTCTAAGGTTACGTAGTTAAGGCTACGCAATTTACACAGTCTAGTTAGCATTAGCAGTTATTCTACTTTGAACTTTCTATTCCTCAGTGTTTTAGCTAAAATTGTAACCGAAATTATTGATGATATTCCAAACTCTGACATAGATAGGTTTGTAATTGATTTTTGACAACACTGGTTATATGGTTATATATGGTAAAATATGGTTACATGAAAAATCACTATCAACTAGATTTGGAATACCGGAATATGAAATTTTTAGGAAGGATAACACGGCAAAACCACAGGGAAGTGGTGTGGCGTTACTTTCAAGAGAAAACTTACACATTTACGAGCGCAGTAGTTTCTCTAATAACACAATAGACGCCATACCCTGTGCTGTGCCTACTTCTAACGATGGTTCTCGCCTGTCAATTGTAGCCGTGTACCGTCAACAGCAACTTATAAGAAGCCGAGAGAGGGACTGACAGCAGATCGTGAATTTTCTGCCTACCTGGACAAGATCTGTAACAAATTTAAATCCGTAGTGATCCCTCGCTCGTAGAGATGGGTATAAACATTTATTTAAGAACAGAGAAACACGGAAACACGGTGGTATTAGTATGTTTGTTAAACATGAACTGGCAACTAAAATTATTACGGATTTTGATAACCTTTATGAAGAAATGCTTTTTGAATTTATCCTTGTGGAAATTGAAACTAAGAGTGAAACTCTGCTTTGCTGTGTGTTATATAGACCGCCTTGTGGGTCACCAGCCAAATTTTTGGAATCTCTCGATAAACTGTTATCTTCCATGCTAAGTCGGTATAAAAAACTACTATTTATGGGGGATTTTAACATCGACCTCCTTGCTCCGTCTAAACTCAAACAAGCTCAAAATAATTCTAGCTTAGCAAATGAATTTATTTCTTCATTCCTTAGTACTGGAATGCTTCCTGCATGCCGTATCCCTACTCGCGTCACAGACACTACCGCGTCTTTAATTGATAACTTATTCACCAACCTGGATCTGAAAACATGTGATGTGATTATTTATGATGATTCTGATCATTTTTTAATCCTTTCAGAAGTTACACTTGATAAGCCAAAAGTAGAACATCCTGAACGGAAAACTCGAAAGCTTGATGCAGAATCGATTGAATCTCTTAGAAACCAATTAAATAATATTAACCGTAGTCCGTGTTTGGATAATCAGGATGTTGATCAAGCAACTAATTATTTTATACAAGAATTTGAAAAGGCTTTTGATCGTGCGTGTCCTGCGAAAACAAGTAAATCAAGACGCCAAGAGCCAAGAAAACCTTGGATCTCTAAAGGGATTGTCCGATCAATTAAAATAAAAAATCAACTTTATAAAATCCGAATAGAGAACCCAAGTGAAGATAACAAGGAAAAATTCAGATTATATAAAAACAATTTAACTAAAGTGATCCGTGCAGCAAAAGCGTCACATTATACGAAACTTTTTGCAGAAGCTTCGGGTTCCCCCAAAAAATCTTGGGAGATTATCCATGGAATTATTGGAAAGAAAAAAATGTCTAAATTTCCTGAATCTATAAATCATGGTCCTGAACTGGTGTCTGATAGACCTGGTATAGCAAACGTGTTTAATAAGCATTTTGCCAATGTTGGTATACGTACGGTAAAGGAGTCTGTAGCTGCTAATAATTCTGAACAAAGAAATAAGTTTGAAGATTACCTACCTCCATCTTCTTTGTCTTCGCTATTTTTAACGCCGACTTCAAAAGAAGAGCTGATAAACATAGTTAATCTTCTAAAACCTGGTGGAGCTGAAGGGATAGACGGTTCATCTACCCGACTGTTAAAACTAATTATTGCTAATGTAGCTGACCTCCTTGTGCATATTGTGAATATTTGTTTCAGGAGCGGGAAGTTCCCATCATGTTTGAAATCTGCACGTGTTATTGTTCTGCACAAAGGAGGAGACCCTAAAGACCCATCTAATTATAGACCTATTTCAATCCTTTCCGCGTTTGAGAAAGTTATTGAACGGTGCATTTACAAGAGAGTAAATAATTTCCTAGAAAAACACAAATACTTTAGTAAGTCACAGTTCGGTTTTCGGAAAAGCCATTCAACGGAACAAGCTATCCTAGCGGTCACGCAATATATTCATGATGCTCTTGATCGAGGTGAAATTCCAGCATCTATATTTATTGACATAAAAAAGGCATTCGATACAATCTGTCATAAGATTTTACGGAGAAAGCTTGAGAATTGCGGTATTCGAGGACCTGCTAATAACCTGATCATGTCATTTCTGTCTGAGAGAAGCCAGTATGTTGATGCTGATACTACGAGATCTGAACTGATCTCTTTGGATGGACAAGTCGGAGTTCCCCAAGGGTCAATCCTTGGCCCCCTTTTATTTTTAATTTATATTAACGATATTGATAATTCTATGAAAGATCTCGGCCTCACGGTTCTATTCGCGGATGACACAGCCCTCAATATTAGTGGTCCTACTGAACTTGTACTACGTTTAAAAATGAAAGAAGTTTTTACATATCTGCTTGAATGGTTCGCAGCGAATAATTTATGTATTAATACATCTAAAACCAAATTCCTGATTTTCTCTCGGATTTCAAAAGCATTGCCAACTTTTAATTCCCTAACAATTGAAAAATGTGATACTACGATCAGCAGAGTCCACCATCTTCGGTATCTAGGAGTGATAGTTGATTCGAATTTAAGTTGGAAGGAGCACATAAATTGCC
>JAAAKL020011430.1:0-13656 GCA_010016065.2 Carybdea cf. marsupialis auct. non (Linnaeus, 1758) | reverse complement strand
TTCTGACGATCGGCAGCGAGCTGCTCCGCTTGAGATAGAGGCACTCCACAGGATCGCAGATACTTGGCGACGACATCCAGCCATCGAGTGCGAGGTGCGCCAGAGTAATGCAAACTTTCTAAAATGCTCAGAATAGATTTCAGGCACTAACAGAATCCTTATTTTCTCAGGACATAAAATTCCCCATATCACCTTTACATTTTTTCTAAACATCAAGCCCAAATACTATAATATTTTCCTCGTCCTGGAAGAATCGGATGCATATGTCAGCTGCACTGAGATAATACAGCACTCTGTAAAATAGAAATAGGCATAACCTACTCTTACTAATTCATAGCACAATCAAGAGACGAGAACAGATTCTCACTAAAGATCGACCTTTCAGATTGATGTAATCAAATGTTACACAGTACACAATCAATAAGCAATTGGTTACATCCATACTAAATCAAATCAGACAAGCTGTGTCCTCTGTCTCCTGTTTAGTTTCATCATGCTATTTGAAGGGATATTAGAGAAAAATGAAAATGCCGCCACCTGGATTCGAATTCGGCACCCACTTATCTGGTGACCCGGCGATAACTTAGTTCACTCTTCTCTAGTCTCCATATGAACTCCTAATATTCCACTGGTGTACATCGCATCCAGCTCTACGCAACTTTAGAGACCAGTCTCTCTGCGCGACGCTAATTGACCATTGAAGGACTGCCATCCAGCTCATCCTGATGTCAACAGCGCGTTAAAAGTACAAAGCTTTATCAAGAAGAGAGTATTTGAACTTCTCGATAAACAATTTAATGCAATATTACTGTTTTCATGACCCTTAGCAAACTATTCATCTGCTTGTGCTTGTTAATAAGTATGTAGTACATGTATTTGTTTTGATAAATGTCATGTGCCCTTCATTGACCCAAATGTAGGTCAAGATCTGATATGCGTAGATATAAAATGACCATTTGTCTTACTTAAACTTTGATACTTTTCTGCGTGAACCAATGAATATCAAATGGTTATGAAATTATCAAAGCATGGGCAAAGGCCAGTTGACATAAACAGAAGAAGCAGCCGGTAGTAAAAAGTGAAAACTTCTGATGGAAAACAGCCAAGTGCACCTCGGAGCTGCAATGGAGCGTGATGATGACAATGATGATGTTGATGATGGTCATGATGGCGGTGACGATGATGATGATGATGATGATGACGATGATAATGATGATGAAGATGATGATGATGATGAAGATGATGATGCTGCTGCTGCTGATGATGATGATAAGGTCACTATCGATGGTTGATTTTTAGTGGGGGGAGGGGGCTGCTTTTACTTTTGATCGTACATTTATGCAGTAAATCAGGTATCGCCAATTAGCTCACCAATCTTTAAAAATATGCTATCCTTCATATCCTTCGCCTCAGGTGACATATACGGTGTCTGATGTGGCAAGCCTGTAATTGTTTGTACGCCTTTAAAGCATACATTAAGTATGTCAACATACGCTTTTACAATGAAGAACATACATCCATTACTCAAATTAGAGCCATAACACTTGGGTACTGGAAGAACATGCCATGCCATGTTTTCCAAACAGTATGTAAAAATCATAAGGAATTTACCTTGAATACAAAACAAATCACACAGATCGGTTAATTAAATTTCAGGAAACAGAAATGATCATCTTGTCCAAGTTTAAAGTTCTTTGTACAAACTCAACCATGGCCAGTTCTGACGCTCTTAATGGCAGAAGCAACTTGAATCAAGACAAAACGTTTAAAAAATGCCACAATCTAAGAACATCTTTTGTAATCATGCTTAGCTTGTGCCAGTAATCAACTGTTCTTTTCTTCAAGTTTCATATGCTTGTCCTGCTCGGAAAACCTGATGTCTCTGCAATCATCCTGCAATTGAGAAGTAGATTGATCCTTTTGCATTAATAAGTGCTATCGGTAAAAGCTGCATGTAGCACCTAAGAACATTGGTGTTCATGCGAACAAGGTGTGAAATATATTTTGTTGAACGTAAAGGTTCTGTGTTTACAAGCATCAGTATAGTATAAACTTGTCGGCGACTCGATAGAACATATGATGAGGTACGTCTTGTTCAGTTGGTGCGGTGGATTCGAATGTCATTCTCTATAGCGAGTATACGTTAAGTAAGAGATTATGAAACTCATTGATAGGCAGCCCCGCAAAATGAGAGCGCGATGGTGGGGCCCCTCCACGTTCTCTTTCTCACTTCCGATACGAATTTTCAATAGTGTTTAGCTAGAGGAAATTCAATCTTTGATAACGGTTTCGCTTTCGTTTCTCGGTATTTCATGCCATTTCAACTTTGTATTGTTCTGACTTATAAGTGGCCAGATTTGAGATCCTTGTAATCGCTTGCAAAAGTTCTTCATCAGTAACTGAATCGAAAAGACTATTCATATCGAATAATCCCCCACCCCCCTCTTCCCTCCTGCCTCGTAAGCAGATGCTGCTACCCTTCATGACCAAGTGGGAAGGATTCTGCACTTCTGAGGACCGCATGCCCCCATTAATGTACTTATCCACTCCGCAGATAGACCGAGAATGATGACGTTTTCGATTCCATCGTTTGCTTTCGCATTATTATAACCTCCTATGGCTGTGTCCTCCCACTCGATTCACAGGGAACAATTTAACCTCTCAAAAGCAATTAGTCTGCTTTGCACGGGCGGCAAACTTTTCTCTTCATGTCATTTCGTACATTAGGTTTCGAGAAATGGAGATCCACCTAATAAACTTGATCTCATGTTTAGCATCATCCTTTCAGTTAGTGGATATGTCTAAATTAGTGCTGTCGATATCGACTCGATTAATCGATTACTTGTATTCTGAACTTTGAGTCGACTCCGTTCTCCTATTCCGCTTGATCGTCTGAGTTGTTAACAAAGTAACGTCGTTAGCATTCCAGAGAAGCCGGTTAATCGTCGAGTCGATAAAATTTCTTAGGAATTGGTTCACTTCGAGTCGGAAAAAATTCCAGAGAAGTCGATTAGTCGTGAAGGTCAGCTGAGAAAATCTTAAAAATTGCTAGGCAGTGCTCGAAATAAGGTAAACTTGTGTCATCGGTGAAAATTAAAACTCCAGAAGCGAGCTCAAAGGTGGGGTTTGAATGAGGTTCTGGGTGAAGCCAGAGAAAATTTTCGGAAATTATTCCAAATTTTAGTCTATTTTGGGGCCATTTCCGAAGCATCTGCAGACGGGAAAAACAGAATGTTGGTACACGAAATGATATCTGAATACCATGAAGTCAAGTATTCTACAACATAGGGCAAAGTGTCATGATAGAGTTTGTAGTCCATTTGATTCTTTTGTATGTTTGGTTTCCTATTCCTGTGATTACTAACCTTTGTCCTAACGCTAACTTCCAATCAAATACTAACACACGATTCTTAACCACTCCCTGATTATTCTTAGCCAATCAAATTGATTTATTGTAATTAAGCGTCCCTTCATTGTCTTGCAAATTGTACATATATGAGAAATGTTGTAATGTGTGGAGAGTGACTGAGGAACTGTGAAAAAGATCACAGTTGCTCCAATAGATAAAAGTCAAGAAAATACTTGGTTTACTGACAGCGAGTTGCTCTACCGAACGCTGTGGCGACAGCGACATTATAAAAGAGTAAAACATAAACATGACCAAAGTGTCAATTTAACTACAAAGGAAATGAAAATGTTCATGGCAAGACAGCAAAAGAAATCTTATTATCCACTGTCAGAGCTTTTAGATGATGAAGAGGAATCAGAACATTCTCAAATGTCAAAATGTGGTCGTTTGGCAAACACTTTGTTTGTCACATCACCTTGACTGTGATGTGATTGCACATAATCCTGTTATGGTGAGATTAATGGCTTGTGTGTGTCTGTGTTCGACTGATGTGCAAAGGTAATTAAGGCTCTGGAATTTTCATAGACTATCATGTCAGTATTAGAAGACCAGGGGATGAATGGAATTGTTTAATTGATTCATGACTTTTCTGAATTTCACTTTTGTATCATCGGTCTTTTTCATTTTCCTGTCAGTTATCACCGATCACTTGGCGTTATTTCGCTCACTGCTAGGGCTACATATATCGAGTTATCACTCTGTATTAGGGTTCTATGCTGTACTAACGTAAGGGGACATTACTTTTATATCGGGGCTTATGTAGAACTCACATACAGACCAATCTACATTGATACAGAAAAGTTCATTGTGTTTTGTCATGACTACCTTCATCAGTCAATGATCTAGATGAAAGTTCGAAAAGACTACGTAGGGAACTTACATTGATGACGAAGTAATTTGGGCCTGAGTGGAGTTGACCGGGTGTTAGAACCTAAACTGTTGTTCCAGCAAGGCAGGCTTCTTGTCTACCTTGAAGATCTTCATCCCTTGGCATAGCAAACAGGTGTAATGAACTTTTGGTACCTGATAGTGACAGCAAAACGGCTTGTCAACTTGAATAAACACTTACTAACATTTCAATAACAAGAATAAAAATATTGTCTACCCTAAGGCACGATAAAGTATTTACATGTACTTTTCTTTTCACTGAAAAACGTGACAAGACACCTCATGTGCCTCATTCATCAAGGCCATTCTGTAGGATATGATCCAATCTTGATTGTTTCTATCAGATACATAGTGTGATATTGAAATGTACATTCTGAAAAACAAGGAACGTATAGACCGATTATCGTATTGTCAAATGACTGAACTGATTATGATTTTGTTTCCCGATAAAAGACTTTAATATTATTGTTATTGATCATCAAACCTGTCGATAAGCCCCCCCCCCACCCAAAAAAAACCAACCCTTCAAGTCCCTGTAATATTTTGGCCCAAATAGAGTCAACACAGATAACGCGTAGTGCCAAGTTTGGTAACGCTGGAATTGGTATCATACAGGGATACAAGGATACCAAAATGACAATGCCAAGCAACCTTTTTAGCTTATCCTTTAAGATTATGACTAAAAGTTCATAATTAGGATAACTTCTTTTCAATGCTCTATTATCATATAATTTATAGCTTTTCATTTTGCTCCACTTTCAAGAAACATTGTAGTAAAGTGATATGCCTTATTGCCTCCAAAATATAAACTTACAAGGTCTTCAAGTTATCTGACAAAACCTTATTATTTTATGTTGCTTTATTATGAACTAGGCAAACAACACCAAGTTTGAGTAAGATATACTTAAAGTCCGATTACTTCTAGGTTTTTAATAATAAAGAGCTAAAATTTGAGAGACACTTTATTACAGGCTAAATTTGACAACACTGGCGTTCAATGGAGCAGAACGTGAAATTAATGTATTGTGACGTCATCATTTAACTACCCCCTCTCCGCTAAGCTTCCTCTCTTATTGCAAACACTAGCTAGAGATGGTCCTGCTGCTCTTGTAAAGCTAATGGTTTTCGTTAATGGATACACTAGTATCTATATTCTAAGGTCATTAAGATACTCTTTGGCTTCGGCGCACGGCGACATCTCTGCCTACTAGTCTCTGTGGTCCCTGTGATAGAGCAGTGCATGTCAACAACTGTAATTGTGATCCCGGTTGTTTCACATGACACACCTGCGCATTGTAATCAACATTGTTGTAAATAAATTACCAAACAGTGCAGAATGGATTTGGTTTGCAGCGCAAACATGGCAGGCAATGCAGGGCAACCAGGCAGAGTGATAGTTATTGCCTTGGACGAAAGCCAGTACAGCGAAAAAGCATTTGACTGTGAGTATGTCTCGATGTGTTGTTGTAGTTAAGAGTAAGAAATGAAATATTTATGTGGATCTGTCGGCGATGAAAGTATGGGCATGATGGACGAGGTTATGATTTATACAGGTAGCGGAAAACGCTGCGATGGACCTGGTTGTTTAGAGGTGAAGTCATGTTTTTCTTTTTCTGCTAGAGCCTACCAAGTAGGACATTTTGCGATTTGTCGGAAAGTTTCATCATGTGTTGTTTTTGGCATTCAAACTCATGAACTGTATTGTACATTTTACGTTAAGTGGGTCCCGTCAAAAAGGCTCTCTTCTATTCATAGCATATGATGGAAGAACATAGTGAGGAGAGTGGTATGTGAAGGTTGTGAGTTGCAGGAAACTATTAGTTTTAGCGCCTTACTACGATAGTAGAAGCAGCTTTTAAAATGTGCCTTGATATCCATACTCATGCGACTCTCTACTTGCACAGTTAAATTCCGAAGAAATTATGAGGACCAGAGATCTAAGACACATGGACCTCTAGAAACGAAGAATCATGAAATCTGCAACTAAAACTTTCAGCAGCGAAGCTCGAGTTACATTATTACTGGATGTGATAGTAGAAGCAGATAAAATACGCTGGTCTTTAAGATAGATTAAATTTATTCACACATTGGTATGGAATATTTTATACCACTGTGGTTTTTGAATTTGCAAATAAAAGGTCAACGTGCTGAAGCCTTGTCGTAATTGTACTCATAAGAAACAGCTGCACAAATTTTCCGGCAATTAGTTCGTATGAATTAAATCACAATCGAAATCAAAACAAATAATACATGCAACTGATAAGCCGAGTTTCATGTACAGGATTGCATGATTTGAGATAAATTTTCACAATATAACCGTAATGCTGAAGTTTCTTAGATACCAATATTTGTTTAAGAATGGTTCACAGAAAACGCGCGATCCACTTCAGAACACAGATTTGAGTCAAACTCTCACTATAATTTATTCATGAAATTTTGAATGATTCTATGAATACATGTGACAAGCTTATCGAAGCCAGGTACCCCATAATCAAGTGCTCAGGCTTCTTAAATAGAAAATACATGCGGATTTAATTCTAGACTTAACTTCAAGTGGATAACATTCTGGTTGATTAGAGAGGTTAATCGTTTCTTAACCGATTTCAATTAAATTGAAAATGTAGTGCTCAGATATAATTGTTTTGGAAAACCAGATAATGGTTCCATAGCCATTGAATTTGTTTGGATCTTTCATCTTAAGTAGATGTGACTTATGGAAAGATAATTGAAGTTATATTACCGAACTCTGTTCTCGTCAAATATTAAATCCTTTTGAATTAAATCCACCAACTCCCCCTTATTTGTAACAAGATTTTAAACCATTAGCACAGATTAAATGCGTATAACAGTACAATGTTAAATGTAACGTTATGTACAGTACAGTATACTCACTTCAATTTAACCTACTTAACAAGTAGGAGGCTCTAAAAGAGATTCTATGTTTTAGGGGAGATGCTTCCCTGGAAATTTGAGTTGCCACTCTGCATTGCAGACCTGGTGAAATTGCCTCTGATTTACTATTCTTAGCATTGCTATTGGTTTAGACTGATTAAGACTTTTTACAGTTTTGGATAGGGAGTTGTTTCTATGTTTCTACGATTTGCACAAACCAAAGAATAAGATCAGGATCGTTTTGTATCAAAGAATTTATGCACACTTTTCACATACTAAAAATTAATGGTAGGTCATGTATTTGATAAATTGAAAGGGATGGTAAAGAGTTGAGTTGAGTCCCTTGTGGCCCTAGCATCAAAAGTTGACTATAGGAACGGCTGAATAAGGTGGATGAAGTGTAACCATAGCGCCAAGGGTTAAGTCTGGTAATGGTGTTTGACACTGATACTGCCTAAATGATTTAGGATTGCATAGCAAATAATTAGGAATTTTTGGTACTCTTTAGTAAACTACATTTTTGGGGTTTCCTTGGCTATCACATAGGTACACAGTGCACATCTCTGATTGAAGATCTGTAGAGTAGACATTATCAAAAGGTGCAAGTTTAGGGAGTTGGTGCAATAAACTGTTTTATCCATATAATCAATAGCAATTGAAGCTTTTGATTAGAATGACCTACAGTTAGTTTTGTCTGTTGACAATATGTTGATTATTGTTGTTTTTTCCTTTTTCTATGGAAGGTACATCTCAGTTACATCTCATGCAAACTATATTGGTTATTGCACAACCTACAGACTCACCTTGATTGATTTAGATGTACCCACAAGATCTATATACATCTCAATACAGGTCTACAACTGCTCTGATTTGATTTAGATTATGATATGTCCTGATTGTGGCGTTGAATACATTGGAAAAACAGAGATGGGAAGTACCAAACTATGAGAAGACTTATAGTCCATAGACAGCATCAGCATGTGAAACACAAAATGACCTTTTAGAAAGGCATTCAAAGTAGTTCAATAGATGTGTAATCAAAATTTTCCTTTCTATCAAATTGATGGCAATAACAGTGTTCTATGCAAAGGTTATGGGCATTGGCCAACAAACTTCTTGGACAGTTAAGAAATATATTTATGACATCAGATTCTAAGCCTCCTACAGGTTCTTTGATGTTATGAAGTCTGTTGATTGTATTTCAGGTAGTGACTTGTCATTATGTTGCTAATGTCCAATTTCTGCAATAATTCTTAGGCCCCTGTTCCAAGCATTTTCTTATGAGACTTATGTACATGGTCTACTTTCTGGTAATTGAAGGCATTATAAGCTGAGTGGAGTGTTTCTGATTGTAAAGTGTGAACCAGTTGTCGTCCTTGTGACTCATGCGCACAACCCTTGTCATGCCTTATATAAGTAAATTGGCCTCTCTATTTTTAAATGGGTGTAAGGAAATAGAAGCCTAATATTTCACTGAAGATTCAACCTTAGACTCTATCTGAGTTGTGAAGTCTTTCTCTCAGCCATTAAGTTAGCATTATGCAACTTTTAAAACCTGGGGTATTTGCTCTTCTTCTAATTTCATGCCACTGTTTCAAATATATTCCTGTCTTCTTTTTAAGAAGAGAGGCACACATGATTGATGATTTGGGAGAGACATTATAAAGTTTTAGATTGATCAGTGGACCAGGACTAGGACGAGTTTACTTACCACTCACCCTTCTGCACATGTTGGCAGGAATCTCTATGTGAACTCATAATAAAAATAGTGGTCCTCAGACAACTTTCATAAAAATCTAGTTGTGTAGAGGACAAGTATTTTTAAGTGTATCTCTCAAAAAGTTCTTGAAAAGTCCTCTATCATTTTATCATGAATATACATCAAAGAGATTTGTGATGTGGAAGAAGGAGCACTAAAGGTGTCTGATAAAGGAGTGATTGTCAGTGGAACAGTACTTGTATTGGCAATATTCAAAAGATAGAGGACCAGCTAGAAATATGTAGATGACTGCCTTAATACCATTTCAAGTCCCACTTTTCCAGTTTCTGGCATTGCAGCCAGAAATATGTTCACAAAGCTGCTGTAAAAGTTCAAGGAAAACAATGGTGTTTTCTGGCAACCTAAATGCATGTGCCCAACAAGGGATTTCATCCTTGGCAAAATGAAACTCTGAGAGGCATTCATCAACCGGAAGGCTATCTGGACAAACTAACCATAGTTCCAGTATTGATATACTGATGCTCCTCTTTCATATTCGTTCATAAACAAAAGCAAATCTTCCGCATATTTGTGTAAGGTGCAGCAGCAAGTTGATAAACAGCCGTGTTTACAAGAAAACTTGACTTCCAGTTAGCTGTCATCAAAATGTTTCTTGTGAAATTCAAGGAGAAGGCACCTATGTTGCGGAAACTGGTCCTAATCCTCGTCCTTAGTATTGCATCTAAACCTTCCTACCACCATGGCTCATTGGTTTGTTCCAGTGATAGAAAAGCCAACATATTGGCACCAATACTTAATTTTTGCTGACATATCATAATGCAGATTTAGTTCATGTTACTATGCATTTCAGGTTTTCGAGGTAAAAATCTACCTTCAGAGCATGAATGAAATAAAATTGCAGTTTTTGTAATTGGTTTCTTTTAATGTTGATTTTCTCCAAATTACCTATGGAGATCACATATGGCTGATGTAATGTACTTTTACTTGAGTGTATCTATCATCAATTCCACCCTCACCCTTGCTAACATTTAAACATAAATCAGTACCCTTTGCAGGTGTTTTGAGTGGATGCTCAGGGATCTTGTCAGATCCTTTATGGGTTGTTGAGACGTAAATTGTATATATAGCAACATTTTTGAAGCCACCATTTGCTAGTGGATAAATTTCTTACCTTCAGTTCAAGAGGGCCATGACTCAATTCCCAGTATGGCCATTGGTGATGTCAGGAAAGGCATCTGATCTTAAACTGCTGTATGCTCCAGTAACAAGTTCCATGTACATGGGTACCACCCTAGCCCCTTTCAAGGGAGCACAGGGCATAACGTCAAGAAAATAGAAAATGTAAAACAGAGCAAATTTTCTGTCTTGCAAGGCTGAATTTATGCAGTCATGTGTCTTGTTAAATTTGACCATTTTATAAAATCAGTGATTTTACATTAAACTAGCATAAGGCAGTTTCTAAAGTTTGCATAGTGTAGTCCAACATCCAGGGTCATTCCTATCCAATGCAACCTAAAGGTGCTGTTTTTTGACAGTTACCACAAGTTTCTTACATTTATTGTTTGGAGTAGCATTTACTGTTTTGATTAAAATTCCTGTTTTTTTCCTCCCAGTTTACATAGCAAATGTGCACAGAAAAGGAGACTTTGTCATACTGATAAACTGCTACTGCCCTCCTCATCCTCCTTCACATGGACTCAAATGTGAGTACCGACTTGGTTGATTTGTCATGTCTGCTTGGTTATGAGTAGAGGGCTTTCTTTTTCTAAGGTGTCGTCTTTTTTTAGGTGAACTTATCTTGTTTTTTAGCATTTATGATATAGATATAACAAGCTTATAGAGTACCAATTGTTTTTAAAGCACATTACATAATATCATAACTTAATTTTTTTTCCTAAAAGACTTCACATGATGTCTGTTAAGAACAAATGTTGCACTAAGGACACAGAACTAGAAAAATTTTGAGAGATCATAGAGATCAGATAAAGGACTGTGAAATTTTTGGCAGGTGCCTAGGTAGCAAGGAATAGGTCCTGATATAGTCTCTTTGCATTGGAAAAGCTCCATTTAGTTGAAACTGGCAAGTTGATCCTTCTGAATAGAATATCAGGGCTGGTCTCTAAGTGCCCTCATTGGAATTAATAGGGTGTAGTTTCCTTAAGATAGATATAATTGGTGTTTTAAGGTTGAATTCAGTTTTCACTTGAGGATTGTAACAGGTGTAGAACTACTATTAGTAAAATCATTCTTGCTGTCAATCTTTCATATGAAACTCTGAATTCCATGAATTGAGCAAGTGTCAGTGAATTCTTTGGAATATTTATAGCCTGAAGAAGCAAAAAAAACTTACACAAGCAAACTGCTGTGGTTTTATTGTTCTACATATACACATAAACTGTAGACTAAATAGTTAAAAGCATAAAATCATATAAGAGAACTAAAATGCCCTGAGGCGATGGGTGAACTTTCGGTTGATAAATACCTTTCTCACGTCTACCTATCAAAAATATAAAATTTAATAAATCAAACAAGAAATTAAAACAAGCTTTCAAGCTTTCCGCTCTTCGTCAGGTCTACATGACATAATCAACATGTGGCTATTTAAGCAAAAGATGGCTGAATTAAAATGACTTCTAAAAGAATAAAACGCTAACACCTCAGGCAAAGATAAAGATGATAATTACAATTGTAAAAACCTAAAACCATAACCTATTTACATTATAACCTAAAACAACAGTAAGCATATAATGAGTAAAAACAATTAAAACTGGTTATTTACTAAAGCAGCGGAATCTCTAGTGTTGTAACTGGAATTCCTACAGTGCTTGCGTAAAAGATGCCGTTTGTACTCTAGGAAGAGGTGCAAAGCCTACAGATGGGAGATTCCTGGATTGAAATGATTCTTCTGATGAAAGACTGAATGAATAGAGTATTGTTGAAGATTTGAATACCTAAGTTTGTTTTTGAAACTGCTAAGTTGTAAACAATATTTATGCTGCTAGCCTCGTCTTGAGGATCCAGTTTAGGAACTAAGGAGCGTCGGGCAACTGGCAATATCTTAAGAGGCGCCGTCATGAGGATCCGGCTCTTGTGGGGAGGGCGATAGCGCCATCAAGGTGCTACGCTAAATAAAGGGAGACCTACGCCGCAAGGGCCAACCTGCATCACAGGAGAAGTCAGGCACCCCTTATGTATTGTGACAGTAGCCGTCATGAGAACCCACACTTAGTTTCAATGATAGGAAGCTAGCTTTATATAATATCGTTGGATTTGCTTAAACAGTTAGTGTTACATTTCTTCGTTTAACCCCAGGGGGATGAAAGGTCTATACTTTATATTGCCAGAACGATTCCCGTAACTTGGCTTCTGAATCTGAGGCATTTATTAATTGAGACAACCAATCTTCCATTCCATGATGATCTCCCTGGCAGAAGTGCTGGAATAAGTGAGCCTGACTAATGGACTTTCCTGTTTCCCCATTTCCTATCTTTTTACTTCGTACGAAATTTCTAAATTGACTTTTGGAGTTATTAAAGCATGTTCTGAAGGCCGTGCTGGTACTCCCTACATACTGTTTCGTGCATGTTTTGCAGTTAAAAAGGTAAACTATCATACGAGAATTACAGTTAAGGTTTCCCTTGCGTAAGTTGTAACTCCTTGAGTTAGTTTTATCGGAAAACGTTTCACCACTTTCCAGGAACTTACCAACTTGGCAGTTGGATCTAGCACAGATACTGCAAAGTCCTCTAACCCGGTTAATTTCAGGTAGTTTTTCTATTTGTATATAAAAACTTATAGAAGACCCCCAACATGCTTCTGGTTATATGAAACCTTCTCAAGGCCTGACGTAGGAAAGTTTTTATGTAGCCGAAAGCTCATTGGTGAAATACGGGCATTTTAGGTGTATGTATGTTTTTTAGCCTTTTCAGCGTGCAGTTTTACAGTTCATATACATATATGTATAGTGTAAATATAAATAACGAAATACAACAAAGCACTTGTCACTTAACATGATGCCTTTTCTCTGTCAGCCATCTTTAAGGTGATTAAGAAGTCAAGACCTCAAAGCTGCTGTTATTGTGTTTTAGGCTGAGGTACCCCCTGTGGAGTGTTCAATATGAGATTCCATGATCGTATGACAGATTTTACGCGCACTTTTCATCCTGCGTCAGATGGTACCCACTTTGTTGCCAATATAATCTAGTAATACCAACAAGTAAACTTTAGCAATTTGGAAGTTTTTCCCTAATCCGTCAATTTTTTTGATCTCATTTGACTCCCAGGTTATCGAATTCTAATTAGTCAGAACTGCAGCAAATGCTAACTTTCATCCATTTCGATGTTCTAATAACGCTCAAATGGACCCACCTTCGTCATCCCTCTTTCTTTCCAGTCCATTCTGTCTACTTTTGTCAATGGCATAAGTCCTCGAAAAAATAACAGCTCTCGTTGTATTGGACCGTGGACACCTTTCACAAAAAATCTCCGATGATGAGATTTTCTCTCAAATTGAACGTATATTTGATCTTTATTTCATGGTATAATCAACAGTTGACAGCTGGGTAAGTTCATTCAGTAATGTCATTGACCATTACTTCATCAGATTTCTTAATTATGTCTAGATCAATATAGTATATATATACTATATATCAATATGATGGATTCTCCCCTCGATACCGACGTATGAGAGCTCAACTGTTCGATCAGCTGAACAACCTACTCTGTGAATTAGAGTGAAAGTGGCTGA
>JAAAKL020011429.1:0-13658 GCA_010016065.2 Carybdea cf. marsupialis auct. non (Linnaeus, 1758) | reverse complement strand
GCTCAGCAGTAGTGGTCTGGGACAAAGCAGACTATTTAGCTGAAGCTAACAACCACTTAAACGATCTAAGTACGTATATTTAGATGCAGCACGATCCCATAATCGATATCGAGAGAACAAGAAATTAAAACTTACCTTGCGACATCACAGAAGGAATAAGAATAGTTGAAGAAAAAATTAGCCACATCATGGTCACTTCGTCGCTCTTGCTGATATTTGAACGCATGTGTCTAAGCAGAAATGAAGGCCTAGAAAAAGGAGGTCAATTCACTAAGTAAATGCTGAATTGATAAGTTATGAACAGGTATTATAAATACGATAAGTTTGCAGCGGATCCACTTAATTGCGGCAAAATCGTCTACTTCATTTGAATCTTTAAAGTGATCAGTTCTGTCTCTTATACATATGAGAGCTCGAGCTATTTCTCTCTTGAACGCGTTTATTTTGTCTTCTGCGGTACTGGTTCAGATGGGACATTTCTCAAAATTCCCTCCGCCAGAGACTCTTTCCCCCTTTGTATCTACTCTCGAAATGCTATCTGGACAGATTTTTCTAGCTGTTGCCTTTAGATCTAAAGAAGAATTTTTGGGGGATAAGGCCTCGAAAGCCCTCAGCACCATTTTTCTAGTATATAAGAAGGCATGGTGTTACAGTGTACTTTGGAAACCTTAAAGTTGCTTAAGTTACAGCTAACAATTTACTCGACAGAGTCACTGCCATGAAATCGCGGGATGAGAGCGGTGGTCACATTCATTCTTCGACGAAAGAATACCATTGAAGCTCGGTGGCTAAGTATTATCTGTACATGGGGATAAAGAAGCAGAATGGTGATGGTCAGATTACTTGTATTTCTGTACTACTGTAGGTTAGGTGTGTGCATGCCGTGGTGTGCCATCTGCAACTTTACTTTGTTTTCCTTCTGCTATCCTACGACGTACATTATAATTGTTATCCCTAGGTGCCTTACACGGTACTGGAATTAGAACTTCAACATATTTACACCTATTATTATTTTCATTGTGCCAATGTGTTTCAATAAGAAAAATTAACCAAGCAAACAACGGTTGTAATTTGTAATTTGGTCTTATTTCTACAAGTTATTTTTCGCCATAATATAGTGAATTCAGGCAAAAGCATATCATACATTATAGGGGAACATCTGAAATATACTATAATAGGTGACTCCAATGAAATTGCAGATAACTTAATTTATCGTCTTCTCTCGGCTTTTCGACTTTTTGTGATACAGTCTAGTACTATGAACTCGGCACTTATCATGACGGTGTGTTAGTCGTGTGTACAAAGTCACATATTACTTCGGCAAAGAAGTAAAACACGAGTTGATCTTTTCAAACGTAAGTACCTTTTACCAAAAAGCAGTTAAGCCGGCTCTCCGCCTTCGTTTTCCTCATCTAAACAAGTACCGAGAGACGGCCTTCGACTTCGAGTCCTCTTCTTTCCTTTAGTCGATTGAGAGAGATATCGTAAATCAACCATAATAATTTTAATGTAATAAATAGGTTTTGACAAATAAGGAAATGACGTCATTAAATTTGCCACTTGATCTGACTGTCGCAAAACTCGTGCTAAAGGTTCCGTCCTGCAAACGTGAGGTCTTCTAGTCATCTTTAAGGTTATTTCATTTCTTCTTGTTTGATTAGTTAGTACTGCACAATAAATTTTGAGGATCAATGGCACTTGATGCACGAAATAACCCTTACTTTTTCTCATTATACTAAAGAGGAGGTTTTTAGTGGTCTTTATGATTGAAGAACAAGTAAATGATCATCAGGTCACAATTTGGAGCAATTAAACCAGTTTTGTTTACCTCTCTTAATCAGTGGATTCAATTCATCCGACTATCTTCTGTACTTATAGACCTGCATGTAAGTATTAATGTACATAGATGTAGGTAGAGAAATGGAGAGTGGGTTTTTAAGGAAGAATTGAAGATGTTTCTGATGAAGTGACTTTGTTTAAATTTATCTGATTTTCTAATAGCCTATGTATGAAACTTTAAAATAGCTAAGATGTCTTTATCAAAGAGAGATATCAAAAAAACAAAACTTATATCATTGGACTCTACGCAAGCTTTCTAAACTCTGTTACTTCTCCTAAAAGGGAGATTTATATACATTTATCTCATTAGACATAAGTGCTTACGGCGCTGGCTCGGATCGAACCAAGGATATCCCACACCGAAAATGAAGACTTCTGGTCGACAATCTGGGTAGTACATTCTATACTATGTACTTCATGACTGCTTGTGTGTCTGCCTGACTACTTGTATATATAAAATGACACTGATGAAGCTAACAGTGAAAAGAAAAATTAATAGTAGAGTCTTCGTTTTCGGTGTGAGAGACCCTGGGTTCGATCCCCGCCAGCGCCGTAAGCACTTCATGTTTATTAAGTTCTATAGTATGTAGTTCATTACTGCGTGTGTGTCAATATGTATATTGTAAGTACTCAGGCTGACACACTATCATTAAAGGAATACATAATGACTCAATAAACACAAGATGATTATTGTTTGGGCGGGGACCGCACCCGGGATTTCTCGCACTGAAAACACTGGCTTAACATCTGCACAATAAATTGCAAGTATGAAATCGACAATGCAGGAAATTGCTGTCAAATTTTTACCTTGGACTATAACCGGTTTTTTTTCTTTTAGACATGAGCTACATCAGTGCAGTTTTCATGAATAAGTTCTCAGGTAGACACACCAACATACATGGAATACATAATCACTTAATAAACATAAATCCTTATAGTGATTGGGATGATGGAACCCGAGACCTCTCGCAACTTTATTTATTTGCTAAACATGTAGCAATGAGCTGTTGGTAGATCAATTTCTATTAATATAGGTAGATATATATAAGCTTAGATGGTAACCACTTTCCTGCTTTAATCAAATTTTATATAGATTTATAAACTACTTATTGGCTATGAAGTTGCTATGTTTATCATTATCATTATTTTATAAGTATTTGTATAAGTATGTAAATACACAACTCAAACCTTACCGAAGCCTGAAGAGTAAATCAATATCGCTAAAGCAATTCTCTTATGGTTGTAGTTTTTACGTCTGTTTTAAGTTATGACTCTTTACCTGTTCAGTTTTCAACCCAATTTTGGGCGTGTAGGGATAAAATTACTTTTTCTTTTCAACATTTTTATCCAAAGATGAAGATAATTTATAGTTATTGCACTACGACTTTTTGACTGTCTGCTTGGGTTAGCTAGGAATGGAAAAAATTGGTGCGAATTCTTGCTATTTAAATGTCGAACCTTAGTATCAAAGTTATTTTGAAACTATTTGTGCTATTATATTTTAAAATGTTTGCAAGGGTGATGATTTTCATTTTCAGCGTGGTTCTTGTGTATATCTAAGATGGAAGTAGATAAAAATGTCATTTTTGAAAATGTCGCTTCTGGCACTGCTAAAGAAGTAACTTCTAATGCACCAAAGATACGGAAGTTTTCCAATCTTGGCAATGTGTTAATCTGACAAATTATAACCCTTTGCCGGAGTAGACAAAAAACACTGTCCGGCTATGGAAAACTGATTTTTTTGAATTGGAAGTTGTTTGATTAAAAAACCCTGAAACTAAGTCTATAAAAAGAAAAAAGAAACAATTTGTGTGTTCACAGCTCGATTAACGACCAGGCTAATTGTGTTACATTCAACTCATTATGATGATGTAAAGCCATAATGCACTTCTTGATAACAAGTTCTTTATTTAATTGCTTTGTTTCCGTTAGATCTGTTCTACTTGTAAAGATTGTTTAACATTCATGACACTCATCAGATCTTGAAGAAAATTTGTCAGTTCTTGAAAGTTCGATAATATCAACAAAAAATTACTTGACGGATGAAGTGAAAGTTTTTCTGGGTTTGTTTTCCAGCATTTATTGCACGTTGTAATAGTCCAAGTGTCAACTCAATTCAACAATTCTAGGATCTAACACATCAATAAACAATTTGAATCATGTTTTATGCAGATATAATGTTGTTACAGAGAAGACGTATACCGTCAAATATACGATTTGAAAGTGCTTATTCCGTTCTATGTCCATGCAAAGTTTAAACGTAATTGAATGATAATAGCGGAATTTGGCCGTCTGGGTAAAGTTACTATGGCAAACGCCTTTAGAGCACCCAAAATAATTCATCCGAAATCGGTTTTGTATTCTTGTATTCTTTCGTTGGTTACGGCAAATAAGGACCTCGACACATGATGGTGCGTGCGTTATTGAGATGATAGTCCGATGCTCGCGAAACATTCCTTCCCACAGCTGCTGCATCTAAAGCTCTCATAGATTCTAGTACACGCATTTTCATGGCCTACTTTCCCTGTTTGAGTACCTTTTTTCCACGTTCTTTGACCGCTTTGTAACAAAGACTCCACAAATATGTTTGAGTTTGCAAACTCTTTCCTCATGCTGCTGCGCACAATCCACTCTTTCAAGGTTTACATTAAGGTGTTTTTGCACCACCAGCGCATGCGTTCTAGGGATGGGGAGTGCTACCTTTGACTCGCCCGTTGAACAACGATTTGGATTTGATGGTACTTTTTCTTTTCCAATAGCATTCATTAGGTCTAGGAATAGTGTGTACAGTGAGTTATTCTGGTTCATGCACTTTTCCTGGAGCTGCCTGTTAGTAAAGATCATGTTACTCCACCACGGCCTCTCTGGGATCCACATTGTTACTCCGAATAGAGACCCTAGTCAGACGCTTGTGAAGCACGCGGATCCAGATCTGTTAGACTATGGAGAGTAGAAAGATGCCATGATGTCTTTAACAATAATACCTGTTTGTCTAAGTTGCAAATGGAGGCATCCTACGGTCTTGTGGTAAGTTCCTCCTCTTCTAGGATACGCGGAGCTTTTTGGCGAGTGCAGTTAGCAAGTCGACAGCTCCCTGTTTGTGCATTTCACGAGGGAACGATAAACTGTCGGCGCTTTTTACTACTTCCGCACTGATTGGCTTAGAGTCCAACTGCCCAAACATTGGCAACTGTTACGCAGGGTTCATTGTATCACCTGAAATGTTTGATTTCTTGCTCAAAAGTAAATCGAATCGGTCTGACCACCCAGCTTGTAGATCTTTTCCTGACAGGTAGAAGCGTATTGTTGTCAAAAGCAATAGGTGGTACTTGTTTTTCATTGATCTTAGGCAGTTCTGAATTATTCGATTTTGTTCAAGATAGCCATTTCGTTTGGTATATGACTGCTTGTCTGCAATATACATTCTTTGACTTCAATAAGACACTCACAGGTACGCTTGGATTTCCTAACCGTATTCCACAAACCAGCCTCAACGTATCCTCGCAACAAAACCAAAGTCTTAAAAAGTACCGGCAATTGTTTCATATTTAAAATTACAGTGGAGTTTCTCAATGTCTGGCCGAACCTCGTCTGTTAGTATTATTCAGGATTGAAGGATATTCTGCAGCTTATCAATCTTTTTACCATCACTTAATGCCCTGACATTTAGCTTCTTTGTCTTCCTCTGTAGAAACTAAGGAGGAAACTAAGTTCTGGACAGCTGTTTAATAAGAGACCTGAAGAGGGCATCTTTAACTTCCTCGGTCATCAAAGGCCAGCTGACCAAATGCTTGGAAATGGTTGCAGTGAAGGCACGTCAGAGAAAATCTTTGCCAACAGATTGCAATAAAATTGTTAGCACAAGTAGGGATGTTTTTTTAATTCAAGATATTGTCGCATTTGTTTCTCCTGCCAATTTGCCACTACCAAAGATAATTTTATATCGTTACTATCCAAGAATGTTCAGTGTAATTGCAATTAAGACTTGCAAACTTAGATTTCATAGAATGTTCCATAGAATTCTATGTATATCCTTCATCTACGGAAAAGCGATTTTGAAAGAACTCTCATTTTCCAAATTAAACTGACGTCCACAAAAGTTCATGTTAACCAAACCAAATCAAGCCTGAGGGAGTTGCATTTTAGCCACTAACCTGAAAATTCCCCAATGTTTTTTAAATTGTAAAAGATACTATTAAAACAGGCCTTTGTGCTGAAAGCTGTTAAAAAATCTTCCAAAGCACATTGAAAAACTTTCATTACACAGGTTTATTGTTTTAGATGGTTGGTAGGCTTAAGTTTTTCAGATTTAATTGTACTCGACCAATAGTAGAAACGTACACTAATAGTAACGTAGACTTTGCAACTGAACAATGGATGTATTCTGGGGGCCAAATATAACTGTGTTACATCGTAGGTAGACGTTGATGCTATATTTTATGTACTTCTACTTTGACAAATTTATGAAAGTGTTTCACAACATCCTTATGAACAAGAATTCATTGTTTTCTGATAACAATAATGAGACAGAAGCTCTTCAATGTTTAATAATGCATTACCGTGTCTCTGGGTTGGACTTACCACAGGAGTCTTTATTCAATAGTTTATCACTAAATTGTGATTTGTATCACAACTGAACATAAGACAAATGGGCACTGATGACTGAGATGTAATTGAATTTCTTGACAATTAGTTTATCTTCAATGGATAGACATCAAATAAATCTTATCTTATCCCTGTTACATAGGACAGCGATTGCATACATATATTATGTCATACTATCTGTATTTTTATTCCAGAAATATTGGATGACCCTTGAATAAAACGACCTCAACATTTTGAGATGATTGTAATGTTTACAAACAAACAAATAAAGTTCCTTGAGATCACTTTTCAATTATAGTGGTCAGGAATGCAACACAACAGGATCCAATTTCAATAAAAGGGAAGTTAATATAGTTGAAGTATTTTACAATGTCTTAGGTGCGTGACTTCCTTTAGCAGAAGATATCGAAACTTATCGATAGGTCTCTCTTGACCTAGAGGAATTTTGTACCTTAGTAATTGTTATTAAGACTCACTTATACTTACAACATCGTATACATCTATACATATTTTGTATGACAATAACTATTTGCTTTTGGCATTGTCTATCAGTCGAGAAAATACGAGCAATATGTGATCATAGAGCATGTTTACTTACTGACGCACGTTGCCAACGTAGAGAGCTCCTAAAACACTATCGCATGATACAATGTCAACTTACTTACCTTAAACTTTAGTACATGTTACGCCTGCAATGCTGTAAAAGTTGTTTACTGACACCAACTTGAAATGATATTCTGCAGCTTAGCTTTGTTGCAGAAGAAATTTTGCGAGGCCCTTTTCATGACCAAGGTAATGCTAGTGACTCCTCTTTCCGCTCAACAACTGATTCACTGGTCTCTTCATAAGAGTCGGTCAAGTTTATTAATTGTTGCTTTCACTAACCGAACTTCAATTTAATAAACAGTCAATTGCGCTGTTCTCTGAGTTTATTAATGGTATGTACGACTCCTTTACCTCACAATAACAACCCAAATTTTCGGTAGACCACTGAGACACGTTAGACAAGAGGACATCATTCTGCAAGGACGAGATCGCTCGTCTCGTAACCATGAGAATATTTCCTAATATGCTTATCCAATTGAATTTATCATTTAACCTACAGGTTATTTAAAGAGCAATGGACGAGGTTGAAATGCATTAGAGCGTTTCGAAGTGATAGCTGTATAATACAATTCTCCGATCTTACTCCATCCCTTAATAGAGCGGCTTGTCCTTGTTTAAAATGTTTAAAGGAAATTGCGCTCCTGATCTATTCTGAAAATATAGCAGTCATAAAAACGTAGCGTTACGTTATTAATATGGACACAGTCTTTCTGCCCAATAATTTTCCCGTTCTCTATCAGCTCCAGTGTTACAAACAAGCTAACGATCCAACGACCAAACAACGGAATAGGAAAACGTAGCAATCCATGGCAAACCATCTGCAGATGATTCAAACAGCTATGTATTTGACTCCACTTCTACGGTTTGTTAGTTATGATTGAATTTTGCAATTTACTTCTATTTAAAATTCCATATTTAATTATTTCAAACGATTTTAATCTTATCGAGAAAAGGAAGAAATAAAGCAACCTATCAGTGTAAGAAACCGGCAAACAAATTTTTTTATATTATTCTCCACACTAACTAATCAAGACACAAACAGACAACCGCTTCAGCCCAGCAAATGGTAGATTAACCAAAAAGCCAAGCCTGCTGATTTAGTAATCAACCATTCACGCAGCCGCTAAAGCCAGTTCGGTTAATCAATTGACCAAAAAAGTCACAAGCCGATTACTTGACAAACCGGGCAACTCCTGAAGTGATCTATCAGATGATCAAGCATCTAATTGGACAATCATCAAAATGCCACTTATCAACTAGCCAACCAACAAACTAAAGGAGCCAAAGCAACTTATTGGCTTGAGATGAATATACAAAGAAACTGTGCATGCAAGAACCCTTTCAACCAAGCAGCCAACAACAATTCCCCAAATACAAGATTAGCCATTAAAAACATCCAAACCACTACCCAAATTTGTCAGAGATCCTATCAACTTTAACCAACTTCTGTTGACTATACCATCGAAATGCCTTCCTGAATTTGATGCAACACTATTAAATTCGCGACATTAGTGCGCATGGTCAACTTCTACTACATGAGCAGCTATTATGGTAATAACTTTTATTTTTCTAAGATGCTACTTGCTTACCCTCAAACAACCATAATATTGTCAAGCAAATACCATTGAACTGCGACATTTTATCACGTCCATTTATCACTCTTTCACTTTTCCTTTTTTCCCGTTCATGCAAAGGTTGGTATGATTGGCAACAAAATTAATTACAAGTTAAAGAATCTAAAATAAAGACTACTGGCCGTGGTAGGTCTATCATATGGGAGAGCAGCGGGTAAACTTTGCCATGGACCTCAGAACTTGTTTTTATTTCTCTTAACCCTTCTTTGTATATTTCATATTATAGAGGAAAAAGGAATGTCTACATGATGTTTGAACAAAAATTTATGAGGATTTATTTATTAAACCTCGCCTTGTGCCTTAGTCAATTATTCGTACTAAACAATCGAACTTGCCAATTAGCTGAGTTCTATAAAGTAAGGCTGAGTACTTTTCGACATAAAAATAAATCAAGGGGGTTAAGGCATGTACTACCATTTTGATATAATGAGCTTGAAAAGGATAGCAAAAAATGGAATTAAGGAGAGTTATGAGCATAATGATATCTTTAAGGTCTGCTGAGATCGATGAGTGTAGATGGAGATATTGGCAAATTAAATCATTCTGACCAAAAAGTACTATAACGGATTCCCAAAATTCACAAATTTATTTTTCTTGCATTGAAATTCAAGAGAATCTCTTTTTGTATCCTGAGGCGGAGACGAGGGCGGGGACCGGGGGCTTAAGAAGTGATGTACGTAAAAACATAAATAGATAAATTAATATAAATTGGGGTTTTCTAACCTCCAAATCAATCGAGCAATCAATTTGCCAGGAAATGGGATTCAAAAAATCCGCCAAACGCCCAAAAATTACACTTAGGGGTACATTTGCTCTTGTCAGGGTTGTGTACTGAAATACTTTGAAAACGTTGAAAGTTTTATACTCATGCTTTTATTTGGCTTGGACTTTTATAACTATCCGTACAACCTCTTCAAATCAAACGTTTTCATTTTTTTTCTTGCAGAGTTTATTTGCAAAAACTGAAGGATTCGTTTCCGGTTGCTGAAAAACGTCCCGGATATAGTTTATGAATTTCTAATGAGCAAGCTCTGATATCAATATGTTTGTCAAGTGCAGCTTTATGAGGTTACAGTATCTCAGGCAAATGTCACAAGCAAATATATATTTGCATTGCCTTAAAGCTGAACCTTACACTCTTTCTTTTATTGACATAAATATGCCTTGAAATAATATTTATCGTATACTTGACATAATTAAGTCTTTTCACACCCGAAAAATAATATTTTGGGAAAAATATGCATTTCGGATCTCAAAGCGATTTTAAAAGTTCTCGCAATACTTTTGCGAATTATTTTGTTACAATACCTCGATTCATTAGCCCGACTTAGTTACCGCTTTTCGTTATTTACAATACGATATCACCTGCTATTCAGACAACAGCTTTCTGTATGTCTCAATGCAGCAACTACTGGGATTACGGCATGTTTTTGACAACCTGTCCCATCCTTATCTTCAACTTTACGTACACTACTCTGCACTGTTAATAGGCACGGGTTCTTGTAACACTTGTTGTCAAAATACCGTCTCCGTAATCGGATAAAATATTTTCCGTAATAACAATCACCAGTTATTGCCGACTCGATTTTAGGTTTATCGATGTTTTTGAGACTTCTTTGAGAAACGAGCTTATTTGCCATCTCACGAATTTCTCTTGCATGGGATACAAACAAAAAACGCCTCCAATAACATTTTGATATTATGTTGTCTCCAGACTCCTAAAGTTACTGGACAGTTCTAAAAAATGCCATCCTCTGGTGATAATTACAAAAAAAATAACGTCCTTTCTGTTTGGCTTAAGTGCCAATTGCTATCAAAGTATATTTCAATGTGCTGGAAAAAAGGCATACGGCTAAATTTAAAGTTTGGTCAAAGCTCATTTATCACATGGCTTTTAAAATGACACACGGACGTTGACGTTTTACGGGAAACCGCCAGACAGTGCATTTATTTCACAGTCGCCACTAACATTGAGTAATTATGTACAAAGCAATACGCTGGTGATTTTCATTGAAACTTTAAAAATTGAATAAAATTGTTTCTTCAACATCGAGAAGAATTAAGTGGCAACAATGCGGTTGGCATGACGAAGAAAGTGTTTATATAATATATATTAAAGAGAGAAAAAACTACGAAAAAGCATGAAAGCTGTGGATAGTATTGAAGTCTCGTTATCTTGCTTACAAACATATGATGCCCTATCAATATAATTAAATAAACTACAGTTTACAGCTAAATTCTTAAAGTTAGTATCACTTTACAGTTTGCCTAAGGCATTAGAAACAGTCATATTAACGCATTTAGAAGATATCAGCAGATATCATTGTTCGTGATTACCTTGATTTTAGACGAAAGAAATCAGGTTAGCCAGAGAATGGTTATATTGTATGCAACATTTATAAGAAGGACAATGGGAGGGGATATGATAAGACTCGTCTCAGTCTTGAGCTCAGAGACACAAAGGAAAGTAAGATTGTCAGGGATAATCAAATAAAAGTTAGGTGCTGTCTATGGTTTTACATTATGAACAGTTACCATGTCTGCTTCAGTTACTTTCCTCAGTTGTTATTCATTACTAATCAAAGTACGTCCACCTTTTATCATGTGTAACGTAATCAAATGCACTACAGCATCAATTCCTCAATTGACAAGTCCTATAAGTAGAGGAATTGTAAACTAGTTTAAGGAGGCATTTCTTTTGGGTGTAAAAACTCTTAATTAGCTTAAAAATGTAGGGACATGTGACTGGAGGGGGGTGGTAAGGGACACGCTAATTAGCTTCTATAGGAGGCAATTCTGCTAGTGCATAGTGCTGTAATTTCATGGTCATGTTTTAAGGTTGTAACATACAATCTAAATTTAAGTAAGATTAAATAATAAATCTAACAAAAAATTTTAATATTGTACAATACAATACAGACTCGAAGCGAATTTGTACGTTACGAAACAAATAAGGGAGGGATATTTCAAAAGCTAAAGTGATCAAGAAGAAAAAAATAATAAGGAGAAAAGCCGAGATACCAGCAGACGATTGTAATTGACATCATTGGAGTGTTGTGAGGTTGCCTACTGTGCAATGG
Organism: Carybdea cf. marsupialis auct. non (Linnaeus, 1758); assembly: GCA_010016065.2. Classification (NCBI taxonomy): domain Eukaryota; kingdom Metazoa; phylum Cnidaria; class Cubozoa; order Carybdeida; family Carybdeidae; genus Carybdea; species Carybdea cf. marsupialis auct. non (Linnaeus, 1758). The sequence continues at coordinate 1,894 of JAAAKL020011429.1, read as the reverse complement.
GAGTATGCCCTTGTGTATAAGAGTTTAACCATGAAACAGCAGTGTGAAATTTTTATTACAATAACAGCTCCACATCATAATCATACTAATGGCAGCTCCATCTTGATTTTTAAAATTAGACCTCTGATTTTTTGGCAGCTTTCATTTATTATTTCCATTTTTCTCAGTACCAATAGTTTATAATGGCCATGGAAATTAGGATGCTGTTTCCCAATATTATTTTTGCTATTTTTCATTTTTGTTAGTGTGAGTAATAAAGATTTCAGCAATTTGCCATCCGTTGTAATTGAAGGCTGACATTCGATCAGAAAATTATTTAATATGTTTGTCCCAGTACACGACGTATTATTCTGTATTGCAATATCTTATCAGTTCCCTTCTTAGCAGTTTGCAAAGATGACTTGAGAAATTTAATTGCAATTAGTATTTTTTTGTTCAGCCACATTTTATCATAAGCAGAGGCAAATTTGTGACCAAGAAAATATAAAGATAATGGTGTCTCAGAGAGACTAAGAGATAATGGTTGGAAATCAAGTTGTATCTACGCATTATGATTACATATTAATTTCTTAGCTGCCCTATCACTATGGATCAATGTAAGTTGTGGATCCACTTTTAATAACATTATACCTCTTCTATTAATTAAAATGCAGTATGCATCTTCTGTTGATAAATTGGTATACCTGTCTAATTATCATTCTTCCTTCACTTCCAATACTCTATTCAAGACACCGTTTTCTCGTTCTCTTTTTATGTAACTTTATCCCTTCTTCCCAAGATACTGCATTTTCTATGTAACAAAGTAACTACCGTTATTGCTTGTAACCTGAGCTTATATCAGTTGATATCCTTAGAATTCTCTAAACTACAAATTTTTGCAACCTTATCATTATTGTATTATTATGTATCATAACTAGCACCGGATATAACAATTAGTAGCGAGTATCCTGTATGTAAAAAAATATAGGGAAATATATTGAAGAAGTTTCAAAATATTTCAAGGAGCACTGGGCGTGTTGGTAAACAGGCGTTGACTTATCTCCGTAAAACTGTCTACGATTTTGCCTGCAGATAACTTAATAGCAATTTGACAACTCTTAAAAATATCCGTCTACGGATGAAATCTGAGAAAAATCGATGTCAAGATGCTCTCAACCCTCAAACTCTTTGATTGAAATAGTTAAGAGGGTTGAAAACACTACAGTTTTGCTTTCACCCTATCTCTCTCTCGTCTTAAAGAAAATCGCTATAACTAGTGACATGACTTAATCATATTCGACATTTTTCCTTCTTGAATCCCTCCATTGGCAAAATTGAAGACATCCCAGGATATCAATCTTTAAGCATCCCCTAAAGGACCTGGTCGTGGCGTAGATGTGTGAACACGATTAAACAATTCAGCATACCAACTATAGAAACAGTTGAATTTGAAACTTTTTTCCAAAAGCTACAACAGCCAAAAAATTATAAACATGATCAATTATGTAAGAACTTGACTATCAGATTTGACAAAATTATCAAATACAAGTGTAGCCCAATATAAAAACTATTGGTTAGGGGAGGCAACGGGAGACAACCCCTTGTAAATTTGCTCTCTCCCCAGGGCATTGCTGACTCTGGCTGGGCAATAGGCTACGCTCGAACTCGAGTATGCCACGAAAAAGAGTGTAATATGGAAAGGGAATAAATCAATTTTAAAGTGATACAAGATAGTGAGAATAAGGATTTCCTGTTGTTCGAGATACTGTTGTTCGAGATACTGTTGTTTGAGATACTGCTGTTCGAGATACTGTTGTTTGAGATACTGTTGTTCGAGATACTGTTGTTTGAGATACTGTTGTTCGAGATACTGTTGTTCGAGATACTGTTGTTCTAGGTACTACTGTACAATACG